>JANAVB010014204.1:0-69388 GCA_029216955.1 Iris pallida
ACAAAAGAAAATACACGTACCTATGCTAAAAGTATATATAGATATATGAGGAAAAAAATACTTAATTTATAGAGTATATATACATATATACAAATATATATATATATATATAAGAATACACTTAATAATATAGTGTATATATAATAATATATATATACATAGGAAAATGTATATATAACATATATATAAAATTTACTAACTATAAAATATATACATATATATAAAATACTGTAAAATACAGTATATACATATATATATATATATATATATATATATATATATATATATATATATATATATATATATATATATATATACATATATATACATATACATAATATATAAATATATATATTACAAAAAGAAAAAGAAAAGAAAAAAAAGAGAAAAGAAAACAGAAGAAAAGGGGGGGGCTCGAACCCATGCCAGAGAAGCGCGCGGGGGGGGGGGGTTTAGGCTCTGTCGGGCTGGCCAGGGGGTCAGCCCGCTAAGTTTGTTAGAGTTAGGTTTTAGTTAATTTTATTTAGGTATTAAGTGATTAAATAATAAAAAAAATAAAACACAGTCCTGTGTCCTGACAGTTAGGGACACAGGAGTCTGTGTCTTAGGCTTAGCACGACACGCACGAGTCCTAGCTCGCGTGTCCAACCCTACCAGTAGGTTCGTCGTGTCCAGGCGAGTCTGTGTCCGTGTACACGAGACGTGAGTCAACACGAGCACAAAGAGACACGTACGTGTCCGGCGTCGAGCTGCTGTCGAAGGGGCGATCGGCGGCTGGGGGCGTCGGCGTCACGGCGCTTCGGTGGCGCTGGGCGCGGCTCAGCGCGGCGAGTCGGATGAGGGTGGTTGGGGGTCGTGGCACTCGGCGTGGGGGCTGGACGAGGAGTTCGTCGGCGCTAGGGTTCCGGTGAAGTAGAGTGGGGAAGACGGGGGTTTGTGGTGGTCGGGGAGTCTAGGGTTAGGGTCTGGGGGGTCAGGGCTATTTATAGGACCCTAGGACGGTGGGTTTTGGGTTAGAAATTAGGATTAGGGTTAGGGTTTCGGGCGGATCGTCGGAGACGACGACAGCGCAAAGGCAGTCGTCGATTAGGGTTAGATTAGGACTTTTGTAGAAAACCCCCTAGAGTTTAGGAAATTGCAACTAAGTCCTAGCAGCGTATAAATGCAAATAAAAATTTGCATTCCGCAACTTATAACAATTCAATATTGCAAACTGATATATAAACAATTTAATAAATTGTATAACCATATTATAACAATTCAAAAAATTACAAAATGCTATTTAAAACATTTAAACAAATTACAAAATGATATTTTTGTATTTAAAACTCATTTAAAAATTCTAGAAAATTTCTAAAATATTAAATTATTTTAAAACCAAAAATGAGATTTAATAATTAATTAACACTAGTTAAAAAAATTTTGAAAATCAGGGGCTTACAAGTCTTCCCTCCTTGAAAAATTTCGTCCTCGAAATTCACAGGGATTGAAGACCCTACAATATTCTAGCATAGCAAGCAACACAACAAATGACTAAGACTACGATCAAAACTAACCTCCCGAAACCTGTTCCGGCTCTGGCTCAAGGACTAGGCTCTAAGTCTTCCCCTGGGGTCCCTTGGCTACTGGGCAGTCCCGAATCTGATGGATGGCAGATCCACAAACTAAACACTGACCCAACCTCTTCCTACAAACGACGAATTCATGGCCTTGCCTCTTGCAGTATACACAAAAAGCTCCCTTCTGCTGCTGCTGAGTCGAAAGCGGCCCTCTAGACTTCGCTACTGGACACTCTCGAAGCTGATGGGTGGGAGACCCACAAGCCAAACACTGTCCCAACTTCTTCCTGCAGATGGAAACGTCGTGGCCTACCCTCTTGCAGAAAGCACAAATACCTCCTTTCGGCTGCTGTCGGGGTCCCGGGGCTCTAACTGGAGGGGTCTGATGATGTGGTGTAGGGGGATGGTAAGTCTGCTGGGGTGGCGTCGGTGTTCTCTGCTAAGCCTGACGCTTGGACGGTCCCTTATGGTATACAGAAGCCGGCCTCTTGCTAGACAGAAGACGCTCCTCGATACTCCGGGCCAACTCTAGGCACTGGCGGAGTTGGGTAGTCTGCTCCTGATGGGTCGTTAGGAACCCCTGGATCAGTGTGAGCCGCTGGGTCCCGTCGAGTGTGACGGAAGCCTGGGTGGGTATAGTGATAGGGGGTGGTGGAAGTATCGGGGCCTGCTGGGACTGGGATGTGGAAGGTGGTATCTGGGTCTGTGGATCTGTGGAGTGGGGGAATGTGGTAGGTGGTGGTGTATCAGTCAACTGGTCAGCTGACTGGATATGGAGGGCCCCATTCTCGGGGGTAACATGCTGGGACGGACGAGTAAGCACCATCTAAAATAAAGGTAACAAGGACGTATAAGGGTTTGTCTAAAGTAAGCAATCATAGGCAAGAAAATCTAATTATAATAGCAAACATGTGATGCATTTCCTATGTTGCAATCCTATCTCCTCTAGGTGTTCTAAGCGTCTTTCCTAATGTTGTCTAATTACCTTAAGTTCCTAATTGCAGGCATGTTTGGTACAATAACGTAACCAAACAGTTTAGTCAGGACCTGCATGGGCCGCCAAAAAAACATGTCACGACCCGTTACCCAAATTGTTGGGCCGGGCCGAGCCATGTCCAGCCTACGCTTAAGATAAAGCGCAGTAAGCTGTTCTAGAAATAACAAGATAAGACTAAATGTGCTAACAGTTCTATAAGTGAAGAAGAATCATAAATGCTCCAAACACAAAAGTCGTCGTATATAGTAAAATATCCAAGTACAAGTCTGAAATGTAAAACTGGATACATGTCCAGTTACAAAATGATATAGTCTAATACATGTCTACTCTCAAAAGTCTAAGTAAACAAAAGACATCTAGGCGAGGTTCCCTGCAGGAACATCCTCGTAAAGCAGAGCCGGGTCCTCGGCAGTAACTCCATAATACGAATCACAGAGCAACTCCGTAAGTATACCTACAACGTTATCCTGTCAGGACGGGAGCAAGTACAACCTCTACAACTAAAGTACTGAACATATAATGAAAGAGATGTACAACAAGAAACATGGTGTGATAAGTCTATAAAACAAGAAATACTGGAAACATGGCCTCATGGTACAACTGGGATCATAGTATCATAGTAACATAGGGAACATGGCATATCTGGAATCATGGTATGACTGGAATCACGGTAAAATACATTTGTCAAGATGACACATGTATATCTAATGTTTAAAACTGGAGCAAGTACGTGATCGGTCAATAGGTGATGGTGCTGTGGCACCGTTAAGAACCATATATACTTCCGTACATGCCTAAATGTACACACGTACAAGTTTGCGGGATTTTGGGCCTCTGGCAAGGTCTACATGCATAATGTCGTCCTTACACGGCATCAAGGTCGCAGATAAGGGGGGGCATGATCACGTACTCAACTGTCAGTTTTTCCCATAACCCATATTCTAGTGAGAGATACGAGAACGATATAGAACATGTGAGATATACTGGGATCGGTATAAGCACGGTAGGTACTGGTAGCAGTATAAAACTCGTGAATACTCAGAGCAGTATAAAGCATAGTGAAATATGTACCGAGAACCAGTATGAAACATGTGAAGATATAAGAACTGTCCTAAGCATGGCAGGTACTGGAAGTAATACGACATGTGAAGATTTTAACTTGCTACCCCAAGGATCAGCATTTAACTTGGTTAATACATGTTCTAGCATTAAAAGACAGTAAATGAGTTTGTAGATGTACTTGCCTCTAGCAAAAAAAGCTACGATAAAAGAGCTATGGATGTCCGGTAACTCGTCACTGTAGCAATAAATACAATAAACTTAGCTTTACACTAAGCTAAAACACTAAGACACTAACTGGCGAAAATACGACTTGTGACTGGGCACCTAGCCAATAATGATGACTTGGCATAGGAGACTAATGTGGGGTGACACACTATGTTAAGGGTCTCTACACTAGTGAGGGATGGGGTTCAACACGACTAAAACTCCAAATAACACAAAAAGCTACAAGTCGTAATTAATCAATAAATAAATCAAAAGATCATTGTGTTCTAACAATTTTAGAGATAGGCAAAAAGTCTAGTTTGCATAAAACAAAGTACCAAAACGATCCTTGCTAACTATAGAAATTTATTATAATTTTTCTGGAATTTATTAACCAGTACAAATATTATATAAAATCAGTTTTTCTAAGTATACAGAAAATGAGTTTTGGTTTCATATGCCAAACTAGTGGCAAAACAGTAAATTACATACTACAAAAATTATACTAAATTAGCTAACTTAACAAAGCATCTAAAAACTATTTTTCCATAATTTTAGCAATAATTTAAGTATTTTTAGAAAATCAAAAACAGTAATGCACACAATAATTAATTATCTGCGTATTTTGTCCATGTATAAAATTTGAACCAAAGTTCAAATACAGGACCCAAGGCCATGATGACTTGTACAGGTCTTGAATGTGTGAAAACACATTTGAGCCCAAATATCCATGCTAGGCTTGGACATCAAATGGTTGCAGTAATTTAAATATAATAAAATACAATTTGGTAATAATACAAAATAATATTATTATTTTAATAAGGCAAATTTGTACAAAAGAAAATACACGTACCTATGCTAAAAGTATATATAGATATATGAGGAAAAAAATACTTAATTTATAGAGTATATATATACATATATACAAATATATATATATATATAAGAATACACATAATAATATAGTGTATATATATATAATTATATATACATAGGAAAATGTATATATAAACATATATATATAAAATTTACTAACTATAAAATATATATACATATATATAAAATACTGTAAAATACAGTATATACATATATATATATATATATACTAATATATATATACATATACATATATATATAAATATATATATATTACAAAAAGAAAAAGAAAAGAAAAGAAAAGAGAAAAGAAAACAGAAGAAAATGAGGGGGCTCGAACCCATGCCAGAGAAGCGCGCGGGGGGGGGGGAGGTTTTAGGCTCTGTCGGGCTGGCCAGGGGGTCAGCCCGCTAAGTTTGTTAGAGTTAGGTTTTAGTTAATTTTATTTAGGTATTAAGTGATTAAATAATAAAAAAATAAAACACAGTCCTGTGTCCTGACAGTTAGGGACACAGGAGTCTGTGTCTTAGGCTTAGCACGACACGCACGAGTCCTAGCTCGCGTGTCCAACCCTACCAGTAGGTTCGTCGTGTCCAGGCGAGTCTGTGTCCGTGTACACGAGACGTGAGTCAACACGAGCACAAAGAGACACGTACGTGTCCGGCGTCGAGCTGCTGTCGAAGGGGCGATCGGCGGCTGGGGGCGTCGGCGTCACGGCGCTTCGGTGGCGCTGGGCGCGGCTCAGCGTGGCGAGTCGGATGAGGGTGGTTGGGGGTCGTGGCACTCGGCGTGGGGCTGGATGAGGAGTTCGTCGACGCTAGGGTTCCGGTGAAGTAGAGTGGGGAAGACGGGGGTTTGTGGTGGTCGGGGAGTCTAGGGTTAGGGTCTGGGGGGCAGGGCTATTTATAGGACCCTAGGGCGGTGGGTTTTGGGTTAGAAATTAGGATTAGGGTTAGGGTTTCGGGCGGATCGCCGGAGACGACGACAGCGCAAAGGCGGTCGTCGATTAGGGTTAGATTAGGACTTTTGTAGAAAACCCCCTAGAGTTTAGGAAATTGCAACTAAGTCCTAGCAGCATATAAATGCAAATAAAAATTTGCATTCCGCAACTTATAACAATTCAATATTGCAAACTGATATATAAACAATTTAATAAATTGCATAACCATATTATAACAATTCGGAAAATTACAAAATGCTATTTAAAACATTTAAACAAATTACAAAATGATATTTTTGTATTTAAAACTCATTTAAAACTCATTTAAAAATTCTAGAAAATTTCTAAAATCATATTAAATTATTTTAAAACCAAAAATGACATTTAATAATTAATTAACACTAGTTAAAAAATTTTGAAAATCAGTGGCTTACAAACGACCCTACGGCCAGCATCACCAGCGGAACCCTTGGTGATCAAGTTGTCCAGGTTATCCTCCCAATCTTCAATAATACAGGGGATGGCTGAAGAGGAGCTAGAACTAACTAAATATGTGGCTGCGCATATTGATGTTCCCTCTGCCGATGATGTAATACCGCCAGAGAAGATACTTTATTTTATCAATAAAGGATTATCTTTGAACTACCTCGAGCTTAACAAGCTCCGTATAATGTATGCTATGGAACATGGTATGGGCATTAACTTACACACACAGGTGACAAATTTCTATACTATGAACCAACTTACTCCCGTGGAAGGCGCTTGCTTCATAGTCGCGGAAGAAGATCATCCAATCATCTTCGGTCGAAAGAATGATCAACAGTCCTTTAGGCCAGAAGAAGTCGATCTCGAACCCGACACCGAGAGACTGCCCTTTTATCTGTATAGCTCCCGATCCAAGTACCTCATGCAAAAACAGGGGTATGATATGGAGACTACACCAGACTTGAACTACGGCACCGGCCGGCGATTACCTTTGTAATTGCCAGTCCCGGTTGGAAAATCGCGAGATTATTAAAGTAAGACCAGACATGGTCTAGGCTATGTTACACCTGCAACAACTCTCGAAAGCTCGAATGAGGAATGCGAATGGCATTCTCATTCGACCGGATCATCCACTTTCGACTCAGATATCAGCATCGGGGACGTACTCAGGCAAGCTTGGTCTATCAATATAGCATTTGCTGATGCCTACGAAGATGATGAAGACATACCTGAACTCCTTGAGTTAGAGCCTTAGGTCCAACAGCTAGATGTACAATGGGAGAAGCGTTTCGAACAAAGAGATCCCCCTACCGAAGATGAGGTCATGCAAGTTGACCTCGGCGATGAATCCTCTTCAAAGCCAATCTTCGTCAACAAACAAACGAAGAGCGGGAGTCGCTATTGCAACTCGTCAGAGAGTATATTGATGTGTTCGCCTGGAGCTATGAAGACATGCCAGGGCTAAACCCCGAGATTGCACTCCATAAGCTCAACATTCATCCGGAAGCAAAGCCAGTCAAGCAACAGCAACGACGGTTCCGTCCAGACATCATGAATTCTATCGAAGCTGAAGTCAATAAACTAACAGCCAGCGGCTTCATCCGTGAGGAATAACACCCAGACTGGGTAGCCAACATAGTACCGGTCCTCAAGAAGAATGGAAAGATCCGAATTTGCATCGACTTCCAGAATCTGAATGAAGCATGTCCTAAAGAAGATGAGTTCCCTCTTCCTATTACAGACATAATGATTGACAACACATGTGGCTTTGAGCGCATGTCGTTCATGGATGGCTTCTCAGGATACAACCAAATCAAGATGTTTCCTGACGATAAAAAGCATACATCATTTTGAATGCCGATTGGCGTGTACTGCTAAGTCATGCCCTTTGGTTTAAAGAATGCTGATGCCACATATCAACGAGCTATGAGTATTATTTTCAGAGACCACCTGCGTAAGACAGTGGATTGTTATGTTGACGACATCGCCGTCAAAAGCCGCTCTAAGAAAGATCATCTGCACGATCTGAGGACAGTATTCGACCAGATACGGGCACACAATTTAAAGATGAATCTCACTAAATCCTTCTTGGGCATATCCAGCAAAAAATTTTTTGGTTTTGTCATTACCGCCTAGGGTATCCATATAGACCCTGAGAAAACAAAGGCAATCATGGAGATGGGTCCCCCGAGAAATCTTCGTGAGCTCAGAGGCCTTCAAGGGAGGCTAGATTATATCAGGAGGTTTATCTCTAACCTCTCCGGACGATGTCAACCATTCACACACCTCATGAAAAAAGACATCACCTTCATATGGGATGAGGAGTGCCAACGTACCTTTGACAATATCAAAGAATATCTGTCAAAACCTCCAGTCCTGGTGGCCCTGGTTGCTGGAAAGCAATTTTTGCTTTATGTGCGAGCGATGGAGCATTCCCTCGATGCTCTACTAGCACAAAACAATGATGCAGGGCATGAACAAGCTATCTATTACCTCAGTCGAATGATGATAGGGCCTGAGCATAGATACACCGCCATAGAGAAGGAGTGTCTCGCTTTGGTGTTCGCCATTCAGAAGATGCGACACTATGTTACAGCATAGACCATCCATGTTATATCACGAGTTAACCCACTCAGGGTCCTCATGACCAAACCAGGTGCATTCAGCTCTCGCCTCGCTACCTGGGCAATATTATTATCCCCCTACGACATGATCTTCGTCCCGCAGAAGTCTGTTAAAGATCAAGCTTTGGCAGACTTTTTAGCTACCCATCCAGGTTTGGAAACAACCAGAGTATATGAAGAGATTCCAGACGAGGTCGCCAATTCAAATATGGCTTCCCATGATACCGTTTGGCGAATATTCTTCGACGGTGCTTCAAGAACCGAGCCCAAGGGCAATATCGTCATTGGAGTCGGAGTGGTACTGATTTCTCCCTCTAGATTGGTGATCAATCGGGCATACTCCCTCATGGAACCTTGTTCAAACAACGTGGCCGAGTACAACGCCTTAGTTATCGGCCTCCGACTTGCAAAGGAACTGAAGGTAGAGTACCTGGAAGCATATGGCGATTCACAGTTAATCGTTAATCAGATCCGGGGTTCTTATGAAGTTCGCCATGAAGACATGATCCCTTATCATCAAATAGCAATCACCATCATTACGTCCCTGAAAGGATTCTTCATCGAACATGTTCCCAGACTCCGGAACATTAAAGTCGATGCCCTAACAGGTCTTGCCGCTTTCCTGGTAGTTCCAAATTATACTCATTATTTGGTTGACGTAATAGGCCATGAATTGGTTTGTCCTAAGAACAATATTCAATTTTCTGTGAGTCATTCTGCCCTAATGGTCGACGAAACACAGGAATGGAGACTTTTCATTTATTGACTTCGTAGTCTATGGTATCTTACCGGAAAATTCGAAAGAAGCCACTTCTATTAGAAGACGTTCTCTCAAGTTCTTCTATGATACAGAGACAAAATGCTGTATCGAAGATCCTACGATGGGTTATTGCTCTAGTGTTTGTCAAATACGAGAGCCAAAGAAGACGTGCACGAAGCTCACGATAGCGTTTGCGGGGTCCATCAACCTGGCCCGAAACTACAAGACCGCCTTCGCCGGATGGGCTATTACTGGTCTACGATGGTAGTAGATGCAATAGATGATGCAAGAAAATGTAAAGCTTGTCAGGTCCACATTGATTTCATACACCAACCATCCGAATTCCTATATTCGACGGTGGCATTCTGGCCATTTGAGGTATGGGAAATAGATATCATTGGTCCAATCACCCCGCCTTCATCTAGGGGATACCGCTTTATACTCGCAATCATGGACTACTTCTCCAAATGGGCAGAAGTTGTTCCGCGTGTAGAAGTGAAGACATCAAACGTGGTCAACTTCGTCAAGCATCACGTCATTTATCGCTTTGGACTACCTCAAAGGATCATCCACAACAATGATCCGCAGTTCGCAAGCTATGGCTTTTATCGGTTTTACGACAAACATCGAATTCATAATGTTGCTTCAACACCATACAACCCGACGGCTAATGGTCTGGCCGAAGCTTTCAACAAAACTATAATCAAGCTTCTCAAGAAGTTCGTGTCCTAAAACAAATGCGACTGGAATGAAAGCTTGGCGAATGCCCATGGGCGTACCGTACTACAGTCCGGACAGCTACTGGAAACACACCATTTTCTTTGGTATACGGAAGTGAAGCAGTCCTCCCATTGGAAACTCAAATCCCCTTGCTCCTCGTTGCCATCACTTACCGACTAAAGTCGGATGATAACTACCGTCGTCGGCTACAAGAATTGGAGGCCTTAGATGCGAAGCGTCTGCTAGCTCAACAACGAATCGAACTTTATCAAGACGCATCTCTGAAGTCTTCAACAAAAAAGGTCAAACTGAGAACATTCCAAGTAGGCGATCTCGTTTTGGCAGTTCGAAGGCCGATGGTTATGACTCATAAAATTGTCGGCAAGTTCCAGCCCAAATGGAAAGGCCCATTTATCATCGAGGCTGTATTCTCCAATGGTGCTTACCATCTCGCAAAGCAAAACGGAGACTTGCTCATGATGCCTATCAACGGCAAGTTCCTGAAGAAATATTATGTCTAAACGACACCATCCGAATTAACCGGATTGTTGAGTTATGTACACTTCGCTACCGCTGAACTTATACTCCGGCTACCCCAAATGAATTCACATCGCATCTTCCAGGTAGCAAGTCATATATGATCATACCTTTGAACTTCCTCCTTAAAAGAATATTTTCTTCAGAATCTATTACCCACGCTTTCAGTGCATAAAAAGGGTAACAGGTCCATAAAATTCTCGAAACAACCATGTCGTTGTCACCTCTGAGTTGTTACTTCCATCACAAACGAATCACCCCTTACATAGAACTTCCACGTCCATATTACCTATGAGTTGTTCTATGTATTCTTCGTTGAGTCCACTTCTGCCACGTCCTCATTACCTCTGAGTAGGAAGACTCCGTTGTAAAAACCCCATATTTACCACGTCCTCATTACCTCTGAGTAAGAATGTTGGTTTTCTCTCGACTTATTATCTGTACCAAAAAAAACTAGGGTATGCTGTCACGACCCGTACCCACTTTTCGGATATGAGACGTGTCCAAGCCAGCCTACGCCGTAGAGTCGGCGGTAGAACGCTGTCACGGCCAAGATGCTCAAATCACAAAATACAATATTTATTGTTCATTCACATTTATTAAATCAAATCTACAAAGTTGTTACAAAATTTACATTTGCTAGAAGATACATTGTCTCACAAAATAGAAAAGGCAGCTAATTCAACTATCTAGGTTGACTCCATCATACCCATGCCTTTCCAATGCTAAGAGTAATAAATATTGGTTTCCAGTCAGGAATGGAACAAGCACACAAACCGACGACAATGCGAGAACACAATAGAATTAACAAGACATGAAAATAACATATGAGAGATGAAAACTAGAAGATACTGATGACGTGGCACGGTGGAAAGGACAAGGAAAAATAAATAAAAACAACTATCTATGTGGTGTAAAATATCCGTTTTGACATGTGAACGGCTAGGGGGTAAATCCGGCACCCTGTACGTGTCGTGTGCAGCTGCTATTCTCCACGAAAGACACGGAGGATATTTCTGGGTAGTCCACATGTCTACTAAGATATTTCCCCTCCCGACTACTCCGTGTGACGAGCGTGTCAACAAGCAGCAAGACATACGTATAGACATGAAATGTAAAAACTACTATGAATCGAAAAGCAATCAGAGAGTGTACTTGCCTGTGGCCCTTTGCTGGTAAAACCGATATTTCCATTGAGGCCCGGATAGTCCGATTAGCCTAAGTCGATATGAGAAAATTTGTAAGTGTTAGGGACGCACGATTAACCACGATTTAATATTGATCTAGTCTAATATAGGAAGGGAAATTCTTAATAAAAATTGTATAATAGTATTTTAGAAATACACCATATGTAAAACCTTTTGAAAATATTCCAATCATAAGGTTCATCATTTAAAGTTTATAGGAGTAATATATAAAAATTCAGTAGATCTTCTATTTTATATAAGGACCAAGAATACCCTTTTAAAAATATTTATATATCAAAATAATATATTTATTATATCCATAAATATAAACAAGTCCAATTTGATATATCTTAAAGGTCCAAAAATATAGTAGGCCCAAACCATTTATAAATCTTAATATTAACAATAATAATACTAGTAATAATACATGAAATACATACATATACACAATTCTACTAAGGCCCAGAACAATCCTTCTAACTAGATGAAATTCTTTTAGTAATAATAAAGCCCAATCAATTATTTTCAAAATTCATTACTAAACAACCCTGAGTCCAATACCATAGCCCAATTCCCATATTGGGCTTATCCCAAAATTTAAGTACAATAATACTTCTTCTTTTTTTTAAAACTAATATGTATATATAACAGCTGAGCCCATATACTCCAAAAATGCTAATTAATAATCCCAATAAACAATTTGTATATATTGTGGCCAAATTAGGCTCCTCTCTGCTCATCAGAGTGGAGAGAGAAAGCACTGAGAAAAGAAGAGAGGGGGGAGAAGTAGAGACCGAGAAGAGGGGGAAACTCACCGAGGGGAAAGAGGGGCGGAGCTCGGCGCTCGCGGCCGGGCGCGATCACCGACGGTCACGCCGCTCAACGGGGCAACGGCGCGGCGGTGCTGTGGGGAGACTGGGAGTCGCCGACGTTAGGGTCGGCTGTACGGTGAAGCTAGGGCAGAGGAGGCGTCGGTCTGGAGGCTCGCCGCCATGGCGAGCCCGCGCTCGCGTCCAGGCGGCGCTGGATCCGGGCAGCTCGGAGTTCACGGCGGAAGCTGACGTCACCGGGGCTCGTGCATGCGGGAAAAAGGGATTATCCGACAGAGCTTCACCAACGTCGGGAGCTGGACGCCCGGTTGGCGCTGCCCTCGGGAAGACGCGAGTCCGGCGCTCGTCGTCGACTCGGGCGGCGGCGAAAGTTTGCGCTCACCGGAGGGGCGTCGCCGGATGGGGAGCGGACTCGAGTCCCGGATCTCCGTCGAGGCGCAGCGCTCCGCTCGGTATGGCGAACGGCTCGGGTCTGGGGTCAGTGGCTCTAGCCGCGGAGGTTGGTTGCGGCCACGGTGCTGGCGCTCCCCCGCGGTGGGTACGGACTGGTCGACTGTGGAAGCTGGCGGGGCACGGTCGACAGGAAGTCAGCGGTGGAGTCGCCCGCGACCGAAACTAGGGTTAGGGTTTATTATTGTTATTCCTTCTTGTTGCTCAATTGGGTCGTGTCTGGATGTTGGACACGTGATCCCCCTTTTTCGCTTCTGTATTCGTTGTTTGATTCAGATCCTAGGATGCGCTCTAATGTAACGAACTGGGTGAAGATGATGGATGCCGACACTGATTCCCAGGGTCGGATCCGAGGCTGGACACAATATTGTGGTGGATGACACAGACACTTCGGCACATAATTTGGTTTATTGCCTGTGTTGGTGGTGATGCTGTGTTGTCGGAAAGAGGCGGGGTGATGGTGAAGATGGGCATGGTTGCGGGTGGTCGTGGTGTTGGATGATCGACTAGACATGGAGGGGAGATGCTGCTGTATGTGGTGGTGATTTGGGCTGGCCGAGTGAGTGGCCGGAGTTAGAAGAGTCGACGGGCATGTAGCTGGCCGTGTCGGGTGTCGGCGACGTGTCGGTGACATTGGTGATGGTGACGGAGGTCATAGTGGCGGTGGTGGCTGTTAGGGGATGGCCAGGTTGTGGTCTGGCCGTGGAAAAAGGAAAAGTCGAGGGGCAGCAATGAGATGTTGTGATGGTGGTGACAATGGTTATTTGCAATATACATGGCCTATCATTCATATGATATGAATGAATCTATTATGGATGGGGGAAAGAAATTACAGAATTTTGGGTTCTTTCATATGTCTATATGTGTTGTAGGGGTCGGCCTCATTGGTAGGTGATAAGAGATTGAATATAGATAAATGTAAGGGTCCAACTATTGACATCCCACCCATTTCTAAGTACACCCCAAAAAAAAAAAAAAAAAAAAAAAAAAAACGTAAAAGTCCTATTCTACCCCCCATTGCTGAGTACACCCACTCTCCTCCCTCCCCCCTCCTCCTTCGCCGACGACGACCCTTCCCAGTCCTCCTCCTCCTCCGCGCCGCCTCTCCTCCCCCTCCGCCGCATCTCCTCCGACCCCCCCCCCCCCCCCTCATCCCGACCCGCCGCCTCCTCCTCCTCCGACCCTCCCCCCCCCCCCCCCCCCCCCCGGCTCCTCCTCCTCCGTTCGACCCCCCCTCATCCCGACCCGCCTCCTCCTCCTCCTCCTCCTCTCTCCGATCCCCGACGACCGCGACCCAAAAAAAAATTAAAAAAAATTTGGAGGCGCGTTCGGCCTGTACTGGTCGAACGGAGGAGGCGCGTTCGACCTGTACTGGTCGAACGGAGGTGGAGGAGCCGGGGGGGGGGGGGGGGGGAGGGTCGGAGGAGGAGGAGGAGGAGGAGGCGGCGGGTCGGGATGAGGGGGGGTCGGAGGAGATGCGGTGGAGGGGGAGGAGAGGCGGCGGGGAGGAGGAGGGGGACTGGTCGGAGGAGGAGGAGGAGAGGCGGCGGGGAGGAGGAGGAGGGGGGAGGGAGGAGAGTGGGGTGTACTCAGCGGGGGGTAGAATATGACTTTTAGGTTTTTTTTTTTTTTTTTTTTTTTTTTTTGGGGGGGTGTACTTGGAAATGGGTGGGGTGCCAATAGTCAGACCCAATAAACACATCACTTTTTATTTGATCCAATCCTAGAATTTATTATACTAGTAGCAATAATTATTTTAAAATAATAGAGGACTAGAGTTTATAATTGATAAATATTTTCTCTAATATAAATCAAATAAACTTTAGATAAAAATTTGTTTAATTATAAACCATCAGTAGGTGATTAGTTTAACATAAATTGATATTTAGTACTTATCATTAACCTTAAATTCTAATAGCTAAATATTCAATTTAAATCAATATAATTATTTAAAACAATCTATTTCAATCAAAGTCCATTAGTAGATAACGATACTCATTTAAATCGATACAATAAGTTAAATCATATAAATTAAATCTTAAACATCAATTATCATAATATTTCAAAATAATTTTTAGTTTCTTTAAAACAACTAAAAACGTATTAATATGAATCAAAATCTTAAATTCAAATAAATAGTTATCATGAGAGTTTAGATACAACGATACCATATTTTAAAGCGCATATAAATTCAAATTCGAATTCAAATAGTTTGATTACCATAAATGATAATTTATAACGGAAGGTGTACCTAAACTTTTATTTTAAAAACGAACAAATCCTGTTTGTCGTTCAAAATATTTATTACTGAAAATATTTTGAAAATCTAACATCTCTTATAACTCCAATAATAAAATATAATGATTTTAGTAAACAAAAATAGTATTTTAAAACATTAAATTTTAACCAATTCTTTGATGACATAAATAATCGAAAATCTCTTTTACAAGGTTTCGACGATAAATTACTTCTAACACAAAAATAAATAAATAAAATAAAAATCCGAGACGAGGAGTTACATACGCCAAGGGTAATAAGCCCACAAATGTCCACAGTTGACCACAAATGTCTTTTGCTGACTACAAATGCTATACTAGGTCCTCTAGTACATGCACCACTTTTCTCACCATCACATGCCTCTGGAGCCCAGTTGTTCCATGGCATTATTTCGCCCAATACCAAGAACTCCCATGTCCACCTAACCACAGAGTTGTTCTAGGTATCTATCTTGAGCCCACCCCAACCATGTCCTCAGTACCTCTGAGTAGGGGTTTTATCATCAAACCCCATGTTTACCTCGTTCAAGTAAATATGTTGTGTCTCTCTATCGAACTTATTATCCATGCCTAAAACCAAGGTATGCCGAGGGTAATAGGTCCACATAAAGTCCCCCAGTGGGGAAAGTACCAAACACAACAGATACCACAAATAAAGGATGAGGTAAACATACTCATTTATTCAAAGTCAAAAATGTTACATTTTTTGGGACCACGTCCCTGTTTTAGAAAAAAGAAAAAGAAAAAAAAAGAAATAGAGGGACATAATAATAAAAGAGAGAAAAAAATTCGATCATGGTTCGACGATACACAGTTCTCTGAGCCGTTCCTTCAGTTTGGTTGTCGACCGCTCAATCTTCAGTATATGGCACGGCGCTCGACCTCTTGAGTCAACTTTTCTGCATCCTCTAGATGTGCATGAGCCTGCCAATGGTCTTCAAGTTTCTTCAGCACAGACTCCATAGCAGCAGAGGTTCGGGTGACCTGGTCGGTCCGGCAAATTAACTCCTTATCTTTGCGGGAGGCCTGGAGCTCAGATTCTAAAGAAGCTAACTTTATCTGAAGTTGGAGGATCTGTTCGTGGGTATCGACTATCATACGAGATGTGGCTTCTTCCCGAGCTAAACAGTCCTCTCCTCTACGGCTTAGTTGGTCATACTTCAAAGACAGATCTTGAAGGTCCTTCACTAGAGTAGGCTTGGACGTATTCAGCACTGTCTTTACCTTCTCCATAGTTATTGTAAGGAAGGCCCGCTCCTGATCTATGGCCAAAGACATATCAACTTGTCGCAGCCCTTGAAGCTAAACCACGAGCTTATTAGCTTCTACCAGTTTGGGCGCCAAGAGGTTGACCATCCCTGCCCCGCCAGGGAGTGTTCTGAGAAGTTCAATTTGGCCGCGGGCACATTGACGAGCCAGTACAAAAGATGTCCCTCTTTTCAGGGTAGCGTCGACCCCTCGCTTCAAATGGTAGTAGAAACTATCAATCACGTCCTTCGACGATTCGTCCAGAACTTCCGAAGAGGACGATGTCAAAGGAAGAGTAGCCGGGAGAGTTGAAGATGGTTGTAAAGAAGATGTACCAGAACTTGATGCCCCTATCACTAAGGATGCAAGTTCCGAGCGATAAGACGCCTGAACAGCAGTTATCTCCTCCTCCGCAGCCTGAAGGATTCGAAGACTTGGCCGTACAGAAAGATCAACCTCAGGTGTTAAAGCCACATTAACCGAGGAGGGTGCAGGGACCATTTCTTTCCACCCCGACAGTCCCACTACTTGTCACCCTGAACTCGACCCGGCAAGAGAGCCCTCAGTCTGAGCTGGAGGAGGAAGAGGCGTACTTCCCTCCATTAAATCTACCCTGGTAGCTTCTCCCCCGATGGTGTCCGTTATCGACAGTGAAGGAGCAAGACCTGTATGTCCGGAACAACCATCGATCAACTTAACCCAAAAGATGTGAAGATAGAGCAAATGAACCTCCTTACTAGTCAAGGACATGACATATCTTACCAGGGGAGGGTCGCTGAGGCTGAGGCTCACTCACGGCCACCATGTCCTCTTCATCGGAGACACCTGAGCCACTTGCAGCTGCTTCCTCTGCCCCAGCCGCTCCCAAAAGTGGATAAAATTGGGTCGGTATCAACCGGCTGAGGTTTAGCAACCTCGGGGACTTATTCAGTAAAGCCCATATCGCCCCTGGTTGAGATGTCAGCAGCAGGATGAATCTCAACCGTCGTCGGGACGACCGTGGTGGAAGGAAGCTCGGCAGTCATAGCACTAATTAAGGTGGCTATAGCAGGGTCAACCTCAGAGGCGGTAGCCGGCTTTGGGGAGTTCACTTCTCCTGACGCCTACAAAGAAAAAGAAAAAATGATGATCAGATTATATTTCAGAAAAGAAGAACTAAAAAGGGTGGTCGTAACTCGATTCACCTCTAAAATGGCTTCGTCGTCATCACTTTTCTTCCTAGTGCTCGGCCCGCAAGGCTTGATCGTAGCCCATTTTCGGGAGTAAGTTATGCCGCCGACAGACGACTCAGGACTGCTCCGTTTACGTGAAGGACTAGGTACAATAGGGGGCAGATCTTCCACCAAATCATCTGCAAGAGGAAGCAGGTTATCAGGGTCATCCTCCTCGTCTACATTAATAGACTCCGAGTCAGACACTTCAACTGTCTTCCCCTTTATGGGATCTTTTGGCTTCTCCTCCAAACTAGTACCTATAATGAAGCTGGTACTCGGGTCAAAATCTCTAGGGGCTTGTTCACCACAACATGGTACATGGCCGCCATGTATAAAATATGTTCCGACTCTCTAGCATCGGGTACGGAGAAGCTGGCACGGGTATGAACAGTGCTATAATAATTCTATGCCCGGATGCCGTCTAAAACGCTACCCTCGAAGCCAAGACAGGAGATGGGATTTTCCAAGAACATTTGTCTATACCCAAATTGCCGAGAGAATCGACTGGGTAAGTAAGGCACCAAAAAGACGGAGTTACAATTGCGATATACCAGATGTGCAGGGCGGATATTCTGCAACCAGAGGAGCATCTTCTTGGACAAGAAATGAGGAGACGCAACACCATCAAGATGTACGTCTCTTACTTCTTCGTCAGTAAAATGAGGAACAGACATGAAGAATGAATATCTGTCCACTCGTGCCGCCATCCGATAGGCTGGCATGGTAGTGTACTCCCAGGGCTTACGGCAGTACTGGTAAATAAAGACATCATCAGCGGTCACGTCGTCCTCTGGGCTGGGCCTCATTAAAGACGGGCAATGCATTAACAGCCACCCCATCAGATAATGATAGGGCAGCTCAATTCGTTCAAAATCCTTCGTCGTATCGCGAGCAATGACTTTGGACGAGAAAGCCCGGAGGCCACGATGAATGCTGCATACCATGGCGGGGAGTAGAGCTAGCCTGCCTCCAAAGACTAGCTTCACCGCGAGATGGATCAGGTTACGGTTGATTCTCTCAATAGCACCAGCCCCTCCCGAAACTACACAAATCCGCAGCCACAGCATCAGAAATCCCGCCAGGAGAGCCTCATCCGACATCCTCTGGGTATCTTGATAAAAGTAACCAAAGGTGTCAGATTGGCTCCCGAATCTATCACCAGCAGTTTTAACCCTCTTGGCATTCAACACCTGATTTTGCACCACCTTCCGGGTTCGAGGACTTCGAAGGGAAACCCTGCCTGAGGCACCTAGTTCAAACAGGTAGCTGAGCCAGGTCTTTGTATAAGAAAGGTTTCCTTCTGAGCTATCATTCTTCTTCTTCGACATTTGTTGGCACGTGCTATGATGACGTAGCAGTTCCCGGTAAACAGCAACAAAACTCGGAAACCGCCGCTCCAATTCCTCAAATTCTTTATTTGTAGGGGTATACGCCTCAAAAACTTCATCTCCCCAAGGCAGCTTGGAGACTTCACGCATCTCATGAAGAGCGAGTCCCATTTCCCCTCTAGGTATGAAAAAGGTCCCCGTGCCGGTTGTACATCTCAAGAAGAGCCATGAACAACTTCTTGTTTATGGGCAAACCATAACAAGTGCCCGTATGGCATGATAAAGACCAATCTCGAGCAGAAGTTCCTTATATGTCTGCAAGATCCACAAGGTCAAATTGATCCATGAAGGGGTGGGGTTCATCCAGTTCAGCAGTGACAGCCGACCAGTGGGGTAGGACCCCTTTTGAGCAATCTGGTTCATAAAATTATCTTCTTGGTATAACCTTAAGTTGGGACCCTGCACGTTTATGAAACTGCCTGGGGCCAACCCCATCACATAGCGGTTGATCGGTATCTTGCCTGCGACTACCTACTTTGATGTTTTGTTGTAATGAATATCACCCACAAACATCCCGTACTGGCTCAGAGTTAGGGAGTCCACCATTTTTCTGTCAATTTGCAGCATATTAAACCAGGACAGCGTGAAATGACGTTCCATCT
Organism: Iris pallida; assembly: GCA_029216955.1. Taxonomy (NCBI): domain Eukaryota; kingdom Viridiplantae; phylum Streptophyta; class Magnoliopsida; order Asparagales; family Iridaceae; genus Iris; species Iris pallida. The sequence continues at coordinate 19,460 of JANAVB010014204.1, forward strand.
GAGGAATATGAATCGCCATCCCATTGGAAGAAAAACTCCAACTTTCAGATATATCTAGAACGCTGGAGTTTTTTACAGTTAGGGCATCCCCAAAGAAGAACGCGGGTTTCAGATGCGTGTCCCCTAATTGCCCCGAGTTCATCATGCCCAAGAGGTAGAAGAAGGATTGGTTGCTGATGACCCTCAGCCTGTCCTCAGACTGATCTTTAGTAATTTGGGTTGACACATATTAGACCACCTGGTCGAACCTCACACCCAAGGCAGATTAAGCCTGACCTACCAAGAGCTCCCCTGAGGGATTGATCGGCAGCTTCACTGAAAAGGAAAAGAGAAAGAAGTTAGAAAAAAAACTAATTACTACTTTTTGAGCTTATGCGGCTCTGTTTGGTAGGCGTTCATGTGGCCCAGTTCATAAGGTGCTTATGCGGTCACGATACGTTTTCCATGCGGCTCGATCATGGATCATCTCTCATGCGGCTCGGACATAAAGCATCCCTCATGCAGCTCGGTCATGAGACATCTCTCATGTGGCTCGGTCATGAGACATCGTTCATACAGCCCAGTCCATAAGGTACTTATGCGGTCATGGGACGTTTTCCATGCGGCTCGATCATGGAGCATCTCTCATGTGGCTCGATCATGAGACATCACTCATGCGGCTCAGTCATGAGACATCTCTATTGCAGCTCAGTCATGAGACATCTCTTATGCGGCTCAGTCATGAGGCATTCATGCGGCCCATACAGCATAGCTCATGCAGATTCATCACACAGAACTTGAGCAGTTCAGTGAAGACGAAAAGAGCATCAACTATGCCGAAGCATAACAGAGAAAGGCTCGTGCATAAAACATGCGACATAGCCATTGAAGTTAGGGTTTGGATTAACACAATTATTTTCCATCGTTTTTACCACTAATTGGAGGATGAACGTCGGGGTGGATCGAGCTCGCCGTATTTGACGAGAAGGCATGTCCTTTGCCCTTCACTGTAGCACTGGAAGAAGCTTTGGGAGCCATGGTCGATCGTAAGAAGAGGAGAAAAACGGTGACTAGGGTGATGGAAAGTTCAAAGAAAGAAAGAAAGAATCTCTCTCCTCAAAACTTCTCGTATTTATATGCTGACAAAGGCGCGTAGATCGATAGACGCCGCTTCGGATTTCGGATAAGGGCGACTCTTAGGATTCTATCCAAAGACGGCTCCGAATCATCAAAGCAAATCAAAAAAATTAATGCCGACTCTTGGGATTCTATCTAAAAGACGACTTTAAATCATCAAAGCAAATAAAAAACAATTAATGCCGAAGTAAAGTGACGCCCACGTGGCACGAAGCCGATATACGGTCAAAGAAGCTTATGCGGCATGAAGAGCTTATGCGGTCTCGACACTTCATGGGACATAACCATGCTTCTTATTCAAAGTATTTCAAATTTACAATTTGAAAACTTTGAAGGGGGTCTTGTAGAAGCATGGAAAAGAATGAGATTTGCTATGCGGCCCGATAATCAATATGAAGCTTCATGCGGCTCAACAAAACCCAGGAAGCTTCATGCGGCTCAACAAAACACAGAAAGCTTCATGCGGCTCAGAAAGCTTCATGCGGCCCAAAAGCAGCGAGGAGCCTTATGTAGTTCGAAATCAGCCTAAGCAATAAATGTCTCTATGTAGCTGGCCATAATTACTCTGACACTAAAGTGACAGCTCTGACAAAGATGACAGCTCTGACATAAAGACGAGACGTGACATGCTCCTAAAAAGACATAAAAATCACCATGATATTCGGCACAGTGCACAGTTCCAAAGAAGACTCTTCATGCGGATCGCCTATGAGACACTCTTTATGCGGCTCAGTTATGAGACAACTCTCATGTGGCTCGGACATGAAGCATCTCTCATGCGGCTCGGTTATGAGACGACCTTCATGCGGCTAAGTCATGAGACATTCCTCATGTGGCCCGATTATGAGACGTTCCTCATGCGGCTCGGTCATGAGACGTTCTTCATGCGGCTCGGTCATGAGACGTCCTTCATGCGGCTCGATCATGAGACATTCTTCATGCGGCTCGGTTATGAGACGTCCTTCATGCGGCTCGGTCATGAGATATTCTTCATGTGGCTCGGTTATGAGACAGTCCCTCATGCGGCTCAGCCAGGATATATCCTTCATGCGGCTCGCCACAGAATAATAGTTGAGACACGTGGCAGAGATTGACCAAGTCTTAAACAGTTCAGATTTATTGCAACAAACAGATCATGATAAACCGAGTCTCGAGGCACAGTTACAATGATGTGGCCCGAAACTTGCCACGTGGCTGTACATCCCATTCCTCATGAATTCCTATAAATAGCAAGGTGCTATTCCCTTGCAAATACACATATACATACAGAGAGCATTTCTTCACCGGAGCCGAGGTACATTCGATCTTCCAAGTAGTAAGGCAGAGTTAATAGCACTTTTCCGAGCCTCTACCGTCACCCCCCCAGAATCTAAACTAAATAATTGTACTTAGATTACTTTTTCTAGGTTTTATTCCTAGGTTCTCTTTTGTACAAGCGAATTTGTAATTGTGAGTCAAGTTCAGTCCTCCTATAAAATTGTTCTGTTCTACGACGATCAATGGCAAACAAGTAATGCCCTTCGGATTGAAAAATGTAGGGGCGATATACCAGCGAGCCATGTGTCACGACCCGCACCCTAGAGTAAGGGCACGAGACGTGGGTACGTCCAGCCTACGCCGCAGTGTCGGCGGTAGAACGCTGTCCTAGGTCACAACATCTAACAGTTTAAGGTAATAACAGTTATACTTCCCGAATGGGGGTGCCATAACAGAATATATCTCAATCACATCTAAGGTTGAATACGATAAGACAGAATGATATAAAAGATGCAAGTTACATTTCCACAGTAAATACAAATAGAGAGAAAGCTAAGTGTCTAGATAAACTCCACTAACATCCAGAAATAATACAGATCCAAATATATAACTCAATCTCCAATACTATGAAATAAGATAAAGATATCTATGGAGAAACAGCCTATACAGCTAAGGGATTCGACTGGAAGTACGGATCGCAAGTGTCCTCTAAGGCTGTCCCATAGAAAGTATCTAAGCAGGCCTCCTCCTCGTCCTCTGTAAAATTTTTAACAGGTCCAATCAGGACGAGAACGAGTACAACTCATCAAGAAAACCCAAGTAATGACAGAAAACTATAAAGCAGTTATAAACAGTTTTATTGATGAATATGGCATTTTATATTTAGGTGATAGTATAGAGAAGCAGTAAGATACAAGGAAAGTAAAGTAACTAAACAAGAGAAGAATGATGGCAATGAAGACTGTAAAATAAATCTAGCTGAACTAAAGTAACATAATAAGTCCATATAGTAAATGCAAAACAAGTGTAAAACTACTATAAGTCCAGTACGAGATGAATCTAATACAAGCTGAATCCAGTACAAGATGATTCTAGGTAGTGACCAAGAATCCAGGTGAGCCCAGCTATTCTAACAGTGTGTTTTAAAATACTGAGATCGACATGTAAACGGCTGTAGGTAATCAGGCACATCTCTCACTAATCAGGCGAGAGATGGCTATGCTTCCAGTAGATTCTAGTTGGGAGATTCCAGATTTGGGGTATGTCTACCTGTCTTACTCAATATTTCCTCGCCCCGCAATACAAATGAATCCAGAATTCGACACGAGAATCGAGATGAGTCCAGCCAAAATATGATGATTCCGGAAATAGATTCCGGAATGATTCTAGTGATTCCAGTAATAGAGGCCAGATAAGTATGGTATGTGTGTCGCATACATGAATCCAGAAATATCCATACGTGTGGTATCAGAGAATCACATAAAACTAAATAGAACTGAAATACAGTAACTGGCAAATAAATGAGAGAACTATCAGAGAATGTACTCGCCTGCTATCTGAATGTCCAAAAGAAATGTACTGTCCGATGAGAGGTGTCCGGCTCCTATTTAGAACAACACAAGTCACAACAAGTCCAAAATGGTAAAATAAAGCTCTACTATGCATTCTACATGATTATAGGTCATTCTAGGTCAAAGTCAACTCTTGGTCAACTCTGGTCAACCGTACTAGTTAAACTAGGTTAACTAGGCAGTACTAGATCTAAACCTAGACTAACAAGTCATATTAGGTCTAACCAAGCCTAGACTATCACTCACACAAAATCACAAAGCTACACAACTTATCAAACACACATTACATATATATTCATATATTTTTATTACAAGCAAAGTACATAAAGACAAGGAGTGAGTGATACATGAATGTGGATATGGCAATGTGTACATAGCAGTACAATGTGTTCAAGTGTGAGGAGGTTATGTTAGAAGGATAACATTTAGCAAGGGTTCATTGTGTCACATAGAAGAAATAACATGTAAATCGTAGGTTTAGCATGTGTGTGTGTGGGTGTTAATCATATCAAAAGGGTTTATTTATACGTCAAAGGGTTTACTCATAATAGTAAGTAGGTTTTATGTGTATTCATGCTTGGGGTTACTATCAACATGTAGAAGGGGGTTTTAACATATGAACATGGTGTTAGGTGCTAATATGGCATCATACATTCCTATCATGTTGGCATTCATATATAGCATATATTCATACTTGATTACGTTACTTACTTATATATGGATACTTGCATACATGTTTCAATACCTTGCATTACCCACATGCTTGCATTTCATCCATTCATGCATTGCATTGCATTCATTCATTCATTCATGCACCTATACATATATTTGAATACATTATATACTTTCATACATTATATCATTTATGCATACTCTATATTATATTACATTCTCTTAACACACACACATATATATACACATGCATACATACATATTTGTACATACAAGGATACACAAAATGCATATGTCGTATAGTAATCTTCTACTTAAAATCAATACTGTACAAATTAAGCATTCATTAAATTCTAAGATTAAAGTATGTTATAGATCTTTGTGTTAGCTTTCGAAAACTTTAAACGGATCACATTTTCGTGTCCGGAAGCTCCCGGAATCGCAAAAACACCGAAATGCGTTCGTTTTTCGTACAGCTGACACTCAAATAATTTTACAGAAAGTTTCAGAACGAATTTGGCTTATTAAAATATAATTTGGAAAGCTAACTTCGATACGGTTCTTTTAAAAAAGGGAGATAAATCGGAGTTTTAAGCTAAAAGTTATGACATTTCTAAGTTGCTATTGCTACTAAAAACGTGGATAAATATTATGACGAATTTAGGTAGTTTGAGACAAAAGAAACACAAGTATATAACATAATATATCAAGAACTCACTCTCTACACTAATATATATATATATATATATATAATATATTATATATATATATATATATATATATATATATATATATATATATATATATATATATATATATATATATATATATATATATATATATATATGAGACACTATAGAACACATATCCAATACAAAAATATGAGATTAAACATTTAATAATTCATTCACACATAACAACAACACATAGTGTGTCAAAATTTGGAGTTTTCACACATGGACACAATACACACCAAGGACACTCCTAAATGTCTCCAAATGGACCCAAAATGGACACAAATGGAGACACAACCATGGAAGAAATTTCTATGGGTTCAAAACATTCCTAAATGCATGAGGGTTTGGATTAGAGGGTATTTTACCTTCCGGGAGGTGAAATCTCAAGAACTCCTTCCGATATGACACCGACACGAAGGGATCTCGAAATAGACACAAAACAATGCAAACTCCTCCCAAACTTGGCTAGCACCTCCTCTTGCTTGAGTAGTGAAGAAATGGAAAAGATTGGATGGAGGAATGGGTTGATTTGGAGATTAAATCAATGGAGGTTCTTCTCAAATTTGGGGAAGAACTCAAGGAGATGAAAAAAGAGGCTAAGAACAAAATGAATGATGACTCATTCCCCTCCTTTGGTGGCTGGCTTATTGGCTATTTCTCCCATTTTGGTAAAGTTCAAAATGCCCCTCTTGTCCCATTAGGTTCAACTTAAGTTAGGTTAGGGTTTGGGACTAAAATAGACTAGTTTGAGTCTCAAAATAACCCAACCTAGTCATGAACAATTAGCCCAACCATACTAACTTAAATATTGTCAAATGTGGGCCATGTCTAGCTAATGAGTGGGTCCACACTAGAGTCAAAGCTACCCCGGGTCTCCGATACAAGTCGGATTGAGTTAAAATTCAAACTCGACTAAACAAATCCAATAAAAAACAATATTAAAAATATAAAATTTTCCCATAATATTAAAATATAAAAAATAACGAAAATCATAATACATCAATTTAAATATTATTAAAATAATCTAAAATTCACCAATTAATTAAAATCCTAAATAATTCAAAAGTCACAAAATGACCAAAATACCCTTAGCCTAAAAAGTTGTAAATAGTCATTCTAATCACATGGTTTGGTCCCTATGGTCATGGTTAGTCTCTAGGCTCAGCAGTTCTAGGGTTCACTAGCTAACACATCAAAATTATAATTTACCAATTTTAAATAGTATTAAATTAATTAAAAATTCTCATAAATCATAAATTCTATTATTAAATAATAAACTTTTACAAAAGTTCAAAATTATCCTCATTTTAGAAAAGTGGGTGTTACAAGTCTACCCTCCTTAGAAAATTTCGTCCTCGAAATTAAAATGTTCCTACCCCTTCCGGGTCAAACCCCCACAATCAAAGTCTCAAAACTTAATCAATCATACAATTTAAAAGGACGACATACAGGATCATGACATACGGTGGTAATGAAAGTCTCATCTAGGTATACTAGTCACACTAGACCAAAACAATCATAGGGTATCAAAACATACAAGCAATCAAGGGTGTTGAACTAGAAAAGTTACAAAAACAACAATCATCAAAGCTGTAAGGCAGTCTACCATCCTATATGAAAACTGGTAATTATCAAAAATAAAATAAGATAACTACTAATCATCTATAAAGGGGTACTATTTAAGAAAAATCAAAACCAAAAGTTTGAGGAACGAAAGTCAATAGTATTGAATCCAATCACAATATAATATATAGAAAGAGAGTGTTAGAGAGGGAAAAGCTAACATTATGTAAATGTTATGTGGTTAGTGTGTGTATGGGTATATGTGGACATGTTCATATGGTTAGATGGTAGGCTTGTGTATGTGAAATATACATGAAAGTGTATAGGAGGATTTGGGTCTCAAAATAATAGCTATCAAGTTATACTATTCATGGCATATTGGTTAAACAGTCTACAAGGCACAAGCTATTTACTCATAACATGCATGGCTAACCATATATATATAATATATATATATATATATATATATATATATATGTATATCTATATGTATAGAGAGGTAGAGATTTAATTATGTATCTATATACATTATAACATGTATGAAAATATTATATATAATATATATATATATATATATATATATATATAGATTATGAACATAACATGGAGATTAAGGGTTAGGTTACATGACAGTTGTGAACATTAGTGTAGAGTGTCAAGTGTACATGGGTTAAAACTTGAAATGAAGGGTTCAATCATTCAGTTTAGTTCAACATTACATATTAATCCAAAATTGAACTACACATTTGAAAGCAATGTAAAAAATGTTAACATGAATTCAGTTTTCAGGATTTTGGAGAAATTCGAACATCAAAACCAACCCAACGTTTACCACAACCACAACCTAACATGTAAGAGTATGAAATCTAAAATTATATCCCTACATACAACAATGTATACGGCTCAAAACATTACATTTAAAAAAACTGCAAATTGACTAATCACTTCGAATTCAGGCTTAAAGGGTTAATATGCACACAGTCTCAGATTTGACAAATTCAAACACAAAACTCAACCAATTTTTTTAAAACTTGAAACCCTGTATATAACATACATGTGCAGTGATGTAAACAACGACTAATACCATAAAATTTACATTTAATTTACAAATTTAATCTAGAAAACCGAGAACTAGTCACTGATACTGTACTATATTAGAAATATTGGGATTTTGAGAAATTAACATCAAACATATTAATATGCATTTAGATAGGTTGGTAATCAAGTGTAGCATGCATATGTGTCAGGCAAGTATCTGTGTCCACTATATATATATATATTTAAGGTAATACAAAAAATAATGGCAAGAAGAAAATAATGATAAAATCTGTTCTACTTATCTGTTTAAAAGAAGGAACCATTTTGAAACCAGAGCTATAATATCAAATCCAAGTTAAGGACTAGCAAAATCATCGATTTATTTTATTAGGAAGAAAAAAATTTTATAGCAAGAAGTTACACTAGATTTATAATAACAGCTAAGCTACTCCTACTCATACTCCTACTCCTAAGTTATTTGATGATGGAATACAATTTATAACAACAGAATGGTACGATAGAGATGATATGTTTAAAAACCTTCTCAAGATACAATCTGATAATCATAGCATCTGTCCAAAATCATGTTACTCAGAGTCCTCGCCATGCCAGTAAGCAAGGCTGCGATAAACGATAGATTCCATAACTGGGGTATGCACCTCTACAATCATGTCGTCTAGAAATCTCGCTATTTCGACTAGTATAGCTGCAAGAAATTCCAAATCTCATAACCAAGATACGTACATTCCAAGTCAGGTCCCTATGTTTCTGCCACGCCAGCTAATATGGCTGCGATAAACTACATGTTCCATAATCAAGTAGACGTTTTACCATCCCTGTATTCCCGTCAACATATGTTATCAGAAAATATCGTAACTCAGGCCATAAAATTCATCTCGATAGGAAAATCAAAATCAACAACGATCCAACAAAATCAAATTCAATAATCAAGGAGTGAGAGCAACAAACAAGGGAAATGATTTTAAATTGAAGTTTAAATAAGATTCTCAAGGGTCGTCCCAGGAATCTCTCAAGGAATCCTAACTGTGATTGAGTACCTTCAAAAATATCCTAATCCTACTGCAGGCTGTAGTGATACTCTAGTTCGAATACCACTACATAAACTCGACCTGCATGGGCCACCACTAAAAACGTGTCACGATCCGCACCCTAGAGTAAGGGCACGAGACGTGGGTACGTCCAGCCTACGCGCAGTGCGGCGGTAGAACGCTGTCCTAGGTCACAACATCTAATAGTTTAAGGTAATAACAGTTATACTCCCTAAATGGGGGTGCCATAACAGAATATATCTCAATCACATCTAAGGTAGAATAGGATAAGACAAAACGATATAAAAGATGCAAGTTCTAATTCCACAGGAAATACAAATAGAGAGAAAGCTAAGTGTCTAGATAAACTCCACTAACATCCAGAATAATAAAGATCTAAATATACAACTCAATCTCTAATACTATGAAATAAGATAAAGATATCTATGGAGCAACAGTCTCTACAGCTAAGGAATCCGACTAGAAGTACGGATCGCAAGTGTCCTCTAAGGCTGTCCCATAGAAAGTATCTAAGCAGGCCTCCTCCTCATCCTCTGTAAAATTTTCAACAGGTCCAATCAGGACGGAAACGAGTACAACTCATCAAGAAAACCCAAGTAATGACAGAGAACTATAAAGCAGTTATAAACAGTTTTATTGATGAATATGGCAGTTTATATTTAGGTGATAGTATAGAGAAGCAGTAAGATACAAGGAAAGTAAAGTAACTAAAACAAGAGAAGAATGATGGCAATGAAGATTGTAAAATAAATCTAGCTGAACTAAAGTAACATAATAAGTCCAGATAGTAAATGCAAAACAAGTATAAAACTACTATAAGTCCAGTACGAGATGAATCTAATACAAGCTGAATCCAGTACAAGATGATTCTAGGTAGTGATCAAGAATCCAGGTGAGCCCAGCTATTCTAACAGTGTGTTTTAAAATACCGAGATCGACATGTAAACGGCTGTAGGTAATCAGGCACATCTCTCACTGATCAGGTGAGAGATGGCTATGCTTCTAGTAGATTCCAGTTGGGAGATTCCAGATTTGGGGTATGTCTACATGTCTTACTCAATACTTTCCCGTCCCGTAATATAAATGAATCCAGAATTCGACACGAGAATCGAGATGAGTCCAGCCAAAATATGATGATTCTAGAAATAGATTCCAGAATGATTCCAGTGATTCTAGTAATAGAGGCCAGATAAGTATGGTATGTGTGTCGCATACATGAATCCAGAAATATCTATATGTGTGGTATCAGAGAATCACAAAACTAAATAGAACTGAAATACAGTAACTGGCAAATAAATGAGAGAACTATCAGAGAATGTACTCGCCTGCTATCTGAATGTCTAAAGAAAATGTACTGTCCGAGGAGAGGTGTCTGGCTCCTATTTAGAACAACACAAGTCACAACAAGTACAAAATGGTAAAATAAAGCTCTATGCATTCTACATGATTCTAGGTCATTCTAGGTCAAAGTCAACTCTTGGTCAACTCTGGTCAACCGTACTAGTTAAACTAGGTTAACTAGGCAGTACTAGGTATAAACCTAGACTAACAAGTCTCATTAGGCCTAACCAAGCCGACACTATCACTCACACAAATCACAAAGCTACACAAGTTATCAAACACACATTACATATATATTCATATATTTTATTACTAGCAAAGTGCATAAAGACAAGGAGTGAGTGATACATGAATGTGGATATGGCAATGTGTACATAGCAGTACAATGTGTTCAAGTGTGAGGAGGTTATGTTAGAAGGATAACATTTAGCAAGGGTTCATTGTGTCACATAGAAGAAATAACATGTAAAGCGTAGGTTTAGCATGTGTGTGTGTGGGTGTTAATCATATCAAAAGGGTTTATTTATACGTCAAAGGGTTTACTCAATAGTAAGTAGGTTTTATGTGTATTCATGCTTGGGGTTACTGTCAACATGTAGAAGGGGGTTTTAACATATGAACATGGTGCTAAGTGCTAATATGGCATCATACATTCCTATCATGTTGGCATTCATATATAACATACATTCATACTTGATTACGTTACTATAGAAGCATGGAATTTCAGGACCAGAAATCCTATGCGCCAAACATTACATGCGCCAGGGAGTTCAGATAAAGTACTTGGCACAGCACACAGTAAAAGAATAGATATTAAAAGGGGACTTTTATTCATATAAAAGTCCATTATATGTCTAAAAAAGAGCTGTACAATGGAGAATTTCTACAAAGAAAAGATCCTAAGTCTACAGCTAGACGCAGCAATCGCCATGTGCCCTCAAATAGGCGTAGCAACCACCATGCGCTCTCAAACAGGCGTATCTCGCCATGCGCTCTCAGACAGGCGCATCCCTTCAGCAGCTCAGTTATGTGCATCCTCAGTTATGTGTATCCCTTTAGTAGCTCAGTTATGTGCCACCCTTCAGCATTCCAGTCAGGCGCATCACGAAGTGTCAGCATATGCGCCATCAAATGCTTCGACTAATGAAGAATTTATTGAGCAGAACGAGGGTGGCAATCAACCCTCTAGCTGGAGGAAGAGCTCTTCAAACCAAGAAAGAGAAGACCACCACAATCGACCCACGGCTAAAGGAGCAGCTTTCAACCCAACCAGAATGGGCAACACCCACTCTTGCAGGAGGAAGAGCTCTCCAAAGCTGAAGGAAGATGGGAGCACCGCAATTCCGATCTGCGGCTCTTCCAGCATAACGGAGACGAGGCTCGAGCATCCAGATCTTTGGATGCAACAAGCACCTTCTGCCTGCCTCAGAAGCCCTCGACTTCGACTTTTGGATGTAACAGTCACCTTTAAGTGCATCAATGAAGACAATGCGTCGCATCTTCACCTTCGGGAGCATCTCGTCAACAGAATGTTCTCGGGCAAACAAGTTTATTTCGGGAGGACGTGAGAGAATGAGAAGCAAAACCTCTCCATGCCACTATTTATAGGCTGGGCAAATCAAACCCATGTGCCAAGTGGCTGGCTCTCCGAATCTCGTGCAATAAATTTGCATTAAATGGTGATGAACCTGACGCTTCGAATTCAGCCAAGTCAAAAATGGCTATTTAAAGCACTCGAAGAACATAACAGTCGGGCCAATAAAGACTTATCATACAAACGGATGCGCCGGTCAGACCGTGCATCATACAGATGCGCCCTTCAACACCAAGCGCCTCACAAGGATGCGCCTCTATGCATCCCCATGCGCCTAGTAGAACGCCGATCGATGTGCCCACTCAACAGCCTATCATCCGTAAAGAACATTAAATACTGAAGTCTGACAGAGTTGGCAGCACGTCCCCCGAGGACTGAACAGTTGAGAGCTTTTTCAGAAGATAAAGCATCACCAACGTCAGCATCATCATTACTCTCCTCCGGCAGTCACAAGCCACGTGGCAGCCCAACCATCTCGCATGCGCCTTCGCAGCCATGCGTCCAAATCTCTGCATACGCCTCAAAAGCCATATGCCTCAGATTTTTCTCTGATCCCTAAAGACAGAAGTCAAAGTCACTACTGAAGCCCCGTATGCGCCTCAAAAGCCATGCGCCCGACTGGTTCGTGACTCCTAAAGGTTACTGTTTGCCATTGATTGTAAAAGTACAGAACAGTTTTATGGAAGGACTGAACTTAGACTCACAATACAAACTCGCTTGTACAAAGAAAGCCTAGGGACGAAAGCCTAGGTACAGCAGACTAAGTATAATTATTTATTTTAGATTCTGGAGGTGACGATAGAGGCTCGGGAAGGCGACGACAGCCCTGCCTTACTCCTTGGACGATCGGTATGCAGCCTTGGCTCGGGGAAGATCTGCTTGGCGTTGACGAAGAAATGCCCTTCTTGCTCTCCTCGTGCTGCTCTTCTGGCTTCTCTCTTTCTCTGTGTATTTCCTCTCTGATTATTAAAGGGGGAGCTCTCTGTGTATACGTATCTCTCTGATGGTGTATATTGCCAGGGAACGTATATCTTGCAAGGGAATGGCACCTTGCTATTTATAGGAATGGGGTGTGATCATTAGGGTTGCAATGATTCCTTCCTGGAGATGGCGGTGGCCTGTGGATTGGTCAATCTGGGCCATTAGTTTTGAGTGTGGTAAATCTGGGCCATTGAGTGTAGATTACACCAAATCCCATCAGTAATTAATGCTGATTGGAATAAATCTTCCTCATAATGATCTTCTGATGTATGCGAATAAATTAGATTTATTCTCCTGCCACGTGTCCCAAATTTTTGGGATTTAACCTAATCTTTGATTGCAATAGATCTGAGGAATTGATCGGCTTAGGACACGTGTCCTAGGAGCCATTGGGGGATCTAAACCGCATGACGAGTGAGCCGCATATGATTTTGGGCCACATATGGTTGGGGCCACGTGTCAGGACTGCCTGGGTAGTGGCTCTCTCATGGAGGTGATCATTGCGAGCCGCATAGGGATACATCCGCCCGAGCCGCATGGAAATGGTCCTCTTGAACCGCATGAAAAGTCTTTGCTCGAGCCGCATGAGGCTGTCTCGGCCTGAGCCGCATAGAACAAATTTATTCTGAACCGCATGAGAAGTCTTTGCGTGAGCCGCATGAGGCTTTCTTGGCCTGAGCCGCATAGGACGGCTTCATTCTGAACCGTATGGGAAGTCTTTGCTCGAGCCGCATACGAACGCCCACGTGGCAAGGCCACGTGGCCTTTTTTATGGCTCTTGGGGGATTTGTGTCAGAGATCTCTCTCTCTTCCCTAGAAGTCTGTCATTATGACAAGTCGTAATTTCTTCTTTTTGTGTCAGGGCTGTCACTTTTTCAGAGTTGTCAGCCGTCAATCAATTAATGCGAGGGGGCAGAGAAGAGGACTATCCTGCCACGTGTCTTCGAAGCCGCATGGGATGTCTTGGGCCACATAGTCTCTTATGCCGCATGACTCTTTGAGCCGCATGGGCTTTCTGAGCCGTATGGGGTTCTTTTGGCCGCATGGATCATTTTCTTTAATATTTTCCATGCTTCTACAGGACCCCCTTCAAAGTTTTCAATTTATAAAATTAAAATACTTTGAATAAAAAGCATGGTCGTATTCTTCTGGCCGTATATGAAACCCCGACCGCATAGAGATCTTGGCCGCATAGTTTGTTCAACCGCGTAGGTGGTTCAGCCGCAGGGGACTGTTCAGCCGCATAGCTTCTCGCCACGTGTGCGGGTCTTTAATTGCCTCAAATTTGTTTCAGCACCATTTTTGTAGGGGGAATCCCAAGGGTCAGGTCATTAAATCTTTCGGATTTTACGCCCTGGGTGAATCTTGGAGACGAAACCCAAGGAGTCGGTTTCGCTCTTTATGAGGCGGCCATTGGCCCACGTGTCCTCCTTCTTCCGTTCTCTATAAATAGGAGGAGTTTGAAGAGAGAGAGGGCTTCTTTATTTTCTTTCTTTTTCCTCAAACTTTCCCTATCTCGATTGCCCTTCCCCTCTTCGATAATTAATGGCTCCCAAGAAGACCGTGACAGCAAAGGGCAAGAAGGCATCCTCTACTTCCGCCTCGGCTGTGGCTGCTACTCCTCCGGTCGTCGTACCTAATGTTCATCCTGACGTTCACCCCCCCATTACTGGTAAGGATAATGTATGAGTTAAAGAACCCTAACTGTCATGGCTACGTTGCATACTTTATGTACGAGTCTTTGTAAATCGTATGTTCGTCCTACGGCTGAGCTGCGAGCCGCATAAGAAAACTACCGTGTCTGCATACGCGCTTCGTCGGCGAAGCCGCATAAGCGACACTAAACTGCATAGACTTTTATTGCACGGAGCCGCATAAGTGTTCTTCTGAGCTTGAGCCGCATGAGGCTTTTTGGAGCCGCATAAGACTTCGAAACCGCATAAAGCTTCATGGAGCCACATGGATGTTTTCTTGAGCCGCACGGAGCTTGAAAGCACCCAATCAGCTCTCTTCATGCCTCCGTTTAACTTACTTTTCTCTGTCTTTTCTTCTGTAAATCTGCCGGTTAACGCTGCTGGAGAACTCTTGGTGGGTAGCGCTCAAGCTGCTCTCGGCTATAGGTACGACCATATTGTTCAGCATATGACGGACCAGTTTCCGAGCGATGAGCCTCTGGCTAGATTGAATGCCATCAAGAATCAGTCTTTCCATTTCCTTAATGCTATGATAACTCCGGGCAATTTGAAGGGGAGTATTTGAAGCATGCGTTCTTTTTTGGAGCCGCCTTGACCGTGAAGAACGATCATGTTCTGGAGGTGTCGGAGAATTGGAGTTTTGTCTCTAACGGGATGGCGATCCGCATCCCCCAGATGGAGCGATACTTCCCATTATCTTGGTTCAATATGCTCCCATTGGACCGAAAGATGGAAGAGACTTTAACCCCTACCAGAAGTGGGATGTTCGTGGGGAACATCCATTATAATAACAATCTGAAATCTGTGACTGCCGGCAAGGTGCATACTAGCTGTTCTGTGACGGGGTTGGTCCCAGGTTCTTTCCTGAATGTGGCGGGCCCTAACTTCACATTTCTACTGCCGATACTTTTATAAATCAACTTGCTCGGAAAGGCTCCTATCCCGTTGGTCGGTTGATGCTCCCAGGTTGGGTACACCCTATTCCCTCGTGGACCAATTTGTCTACTTGGATCTTGCAGAAGTATGAGGCCTTTTTGTACGAGACTGGCCTTTACCATGCTATCCGAGGCACCAGTCATGGCTTGTCCATAAGCAAGAAGCTGTTCATGTCTATGCTGGAGATGTATAATTGCCGTACGGGGACCTTTTACACACCTGTAGAGGAAATGGGACTCGCACTCCATGAAATGCACGCGGTCTCCAAGCTTCCTTGGGGGGACAAAGCTTTTGAAGCGTATACTCCCACTAATGAGGAACTCAAAGATTTGGAACGACGGTATCCCAGCTTTGTGGCTCTTTACCAGGAGATATTGTGCCATTATAGCACATGCCATCAGATAACCCGAAAGGATAGTAACTCGGAAGGGAATGCTCCCTATACCAAGGACTGGGTGCAATATCTCTTCCCGACAGATGCCTTAGGTCAAGTCACCTCTCGTCGCCCTCGATCTCGGGAAGCGGTTAAGGACTTGGTGTCGTCGGCTAAGAGAGTTGCCACTACCAGTGACAGATTCGGGAGTAAGACTGACGCTTTCGGTTACTTTTACCAGGATACTCTAGAGCTGTCCGAGAAAGCGCTTCTGACGAGATTTTTGATGATCTAGCTACGAAATTGTGTAGTCTCGGGAGGAGCCGGTTCTATTGAGAGAATTAGTCGTAACTTCATCCTTCCGGCTGTGAAGTTAGTTTTGCGAATCAGGCTAGCTCTCCTCCCGGCCATGGTGTAGCATACATCGTAGCCTTCGTACCTTAATGTCTGAAGTCATTGCTCGCGACGTGACCAAGGATTTTGAACGAACTGAGTTGCCTTATCACTATTTGATAGGGTGGCTGCTGGTACATTATCCGTCTTTGATGAGACCGGGCTTTGAAGACGGTGTGACTGACGATGACGCATTTATCTTCCGCTATCGTAACGAGCCTTGGGAATGTGAGACCATACGGGCTTGCCGGATGGCCTTGGCAAGGGCAGATAAGTATCATATTTTCGTATCCGTCCCTCGCTTTACCGCCAGGGACATAGAGGCTGTACATATTGACGGTATCGCGCCTCCTCAGCTTCTGGATGGCCAGATGCTCCTATGGCTGCGTAACATTCGTCCCGCACATCTGGTGTATCGTAATCGCAATACTGTCTTTCTGGAGCCTTATTTGCCTAGCAGGTTTGCCCGGCAGTTTGGATACAACCAACTTTGTCTAGACAGCCCCAGTTCTTGTCTGGGTTATGAAGGTAGCCTTCTTGATGGTATCAGGGCTTGGCAATATTATGATTCATTCCATACTCGTACTATTTTTTCGGTCCCTGCTATTAAGGAGTCAGTGGAGATCTTGTATATGGTGGCTTTGTATCATGTAATGGCGAACAAACCCCCGATCGGTTTTAACCCAGGTACCAGTTTTATTGTTGGTACCGGCCTGGAGGAAGGCTCTCAAGGGGCCAAGAAAAGAAAAACTAGAGCCGAAGTGCCAGATTTAAATTCCGCTGCCGAGGGTGATGAGGGCAACGAGCATGATAAAGATGACTCTATCCTTCCAGGGGTAGACGCAGAGGTGGGTCAGCAGCACGTTTTGTCAGATAAGATATTGGGGGATCAGTCCCTCGTTGCGCCTGGTCCTACTCCAAAACGTAGCAGGCAAGTTTCTCCTGTTGGCGGTGTTTCTCGATCCCGGAAGTTGGTTGCGACTAAGCACCGCACGCTAGCTATAAAAAAAATGGAGAAGAAGTCAACCCTGCATCAGAGGTAGCAAAACCGCTCTCGATTCCTTCTTCCTTCTTTCCTTCGAGTTTCAATCCTAATCGTCTTCGTTCCCTCTTTTAGGTGTCAGGAGAAGAAGAAGAGTTTCAAGATGTCGAGGCGGTGACCCAGAATGACGGGGACTCCAGTGAGCCTGTTCCTTTTTAAGAGGACGCAGATCAATCTGTATTCCCTTTCAAGGTAACGGAGGCAGAGGACGTGACTGAGTTTAACGGGGCTCGTAGGTGGGGGCCATGCCAGTTGTGGATGAGCTGCAGCCTTCATGCCCCTCTCCTGGTAAGATTAGCCAAATCTTAACCTATGAGGAAGCCTATCTGCTCTATCATCATGTCCTTCGGGTTACGTCGATTGATTGTTATTCTGGACATTCAGGTCCTGCCCCTCCAGTGCCGAGGATGGGCGTCGCTGAGACAACCCCAACCGAAGAGGCATCGGTGGAGGAGGGTGTACCTCCTTACCGTCCGACTTGTCTTGATGGGCCTTTTGGGGGCTCGAGTTTAACGGGCCAGTCATCGGGGCAGTCGGGGCAGGGAACGATGGTCCTTGCATCATCCTCTGCTCCGGTGGCTTCGAGAATCGACCTTTCTGCCCTACCGAGTATCCAAGCTCTCCTGGCGGCGGAAGACGAGTTAGCCGCCATTCATGCATCGTTCTACTCGAACTCCATTCCCCTGGTGGCGAGCTCTAGCGTTACTTCTCTGACGTTGCCGTCCCTGCTTCCCCTGACGCCATCCTCAGCTGAAGCTCTGGACGACGCGTTGCAGGACGTGGTTGCCAGTTTTCATCGTCATTTGAAGAGGGGGATCGAGGCTGCTGTGGAAAGAGGGACCTCCTTCACTTTGGCCCGACAATACGCCCAGGGTCAAGTAAATATCCTTAGGAATCTTCCTGGTGATGCAGGGATGGCTTCGCTTCTGGAGGCGACATTGTTGGAGGCTGATCAGCTGGTGGCCGAGCTTCGAGTATTGCGGCAGGCTGATCTGTCTGCTGTTATAAACGAGGAGCGGGATTCCCTTGTCGCTGTTATAGAGAGGACCAGAGCTGCTCGGGATAAGACCAGACCGCCATACTGAAGGATCTCAGCGACTTATCTGTTCGGTATGATCAATTGAGTTACGCGAATAAAAATGTTACGGCTCGGGAGGAGTCTGTCTCTCGTGAAATTACTGAGACGCGGGAGTAGATCCTTGCACTTCAGAAGAAGTTAACTTTCTTGGAGTCTGAACTCGAGACTGCCCGCAATGACAGGGGGCTAATTGTTCAGGAGGCTGACAGGGTTACTCAAGCTTCGACTGACCTGGAGACTGTCTTGAAGAAATTGGAAGGTGACTGTCAGGCGCTCCTGGGCTTGGACAATGAGGAGCGGTTACTCCAGGAGGCCGAACGTCGCGCTCGGCAATGGATTGAGCGGGGGACTACCTCAGTGAGGAACCGCCTCCTAGAATTGAGTAATACTGAAATGTAGTTGGCTTTTTTTTTCCCCTTTTTTTTGAAAAGGACGTGGTCCCGAAATATGTAATACTTTTTTTCATCCTTCAAATAAAGAGTACTTTCAATTCTACCCTTCATTTGTATTGCTTGCTGCGCCTGCGATATTGTGGTGATGTATTCCCCTGTATAGGGGATATATTTGTGGACCTGTTACCCATGGCGTACCTTAGTTTTAGGTAGAGATAACAAGTTTTGGTCAGGGTATCTGAAGCGGCCATGGCAAAGTGGTCATGGGTGCTCTTGGTATTGAGAAAAGGAATGTCGTAGAGCAGCTGGGCTCCTGGGGCATGATGAGATGGTAGGTTTGTGTTAAGAAACTTAGCTGAGGATATTTGTGGGCCTATTATCCTTGGCGTACCCTGGTTTAAGATACGGATAATAGGATGAAGGGGAACTGACGTACTTGCTCAGAGGTAATGAGGACATGGCAAGCAGGAAAGTTTTTATAGAGTTTTCCTACTCAGAGACAATGAGCACATGGCAGGAGTGAACTCGACGGAGGGTATTGGTGGTCAACAGAGGACATTTGTGGTCAACAGAGGATATTTGTGGTCAACAGAGGACATTTGTGGTCAACAGAGAACATTTGTGGTCCTATTATCCTTGGCGTACTCCGGTTGTGGGTACAGATAATAGTCAAAAGGGGATCATCATACTTACTCAGAGGTAATGAGGACATGGCAAGTATGAAGGTTTCTTCGACGGAGCCTTCCCATTCAGAGGTAATGAGGACATGACAGGAGTGGGCTCAATAAAGGAGGGCACATAGAACGACTCAGAGGTAATGAGGACATGGAAGTTCTATGTAAGGGGTGATTTGTTTTTTGGCGGAAGTGGAACGACTCAGAGGTAATGCGGACATGGCCATTTTGGAAATTTGTGGATCGATTACCCTTTTTTGTGCACTGAAAGTGCGGGTGTTGGATCATGGGGGAGAATCTCCTCCAGGAAGGAAGTTCAGAGGTATGATCATACATAACTTTCCATCTGAAAGAGTGACCGGGATGTGAGTTCAGAGGCACCAGCGGGTACATGACTCGAGAATCTGGAGAATGGTGAGCGTGAGTTCAGCGGTACCAGCGGGTACATGACTCAAAAATCTGACAAACTATGAGGGTGAGTTCAGTGGTATCAGCGGATACATGACTCGAAAATCTGCTAAACTATGAGGGTGAGTTCAGTGGTATCAGTGGATACATGACTCAATAATCTGGAGGATTTTGTTTAGACATAGTATTTCTTCAGGAACTTGCCGTTGATGGGCAACATAAGCAAGTCTTCGTTTTGCTTTGCTAGGCGGTAAGCACCGTTGGAAAACACGGCCTCGATGACAAATGGACCTTCCCATTTTGGCTGGAACTTGCCGACGGTCTTGTGAGTCATGACCATTGGCCTCCGGACTGCCAGAACAAGATCGCCCACTTGGAATGTTCTGATTTTGACCTTCTTGTTGAAGGCTCCTGAGATGCATGCTTGGTATAGCTCGATCCTTTGCTGAGCTAGGAGGTGCTTTTCATCTAAGGCCTCCAACTCTTGTAGTCGACGTCGAGTTAGTTATCATCCGTCGTCAATTGATAAGTAAGGGCGACGCGGAGCGAGGGTATTTGAGTCTCTAATGGGAGAACTTCCCCACTCCGATACTAGAATGGTGTATTCCCGGTGGCTGTTCGAATTGTGGTGCGATAAGCCCATAAGGATTCGCCGAGCTTCTCGTTCCAGTCACGTTTGTTAGAGGAGACAAACTTCTTGAGGAGTTTGATGATTATTTTGTTGAATGCCTCTGCCAACCCGTTCGCCACTGGGTTGTACGTGTTGAAGCGACATTCTGAATACGGCTTATCGCAAAATCGATAGAATACGTGGCTTGCAAACTGCGACCATTATCATGGATGATCCTTCGGGACAGTCCAAAGCGATAGATGACGTGATGCTTGAGGAAGCTAATCACGTTTAAAGTCTTAACTTCTGCGAGTGGGACAGCTTCCGCCCATTTGGAGAAGTAATCAGTGATCGCAAGTATGAAGCGATGTCCTCGGAAGGAAGGTGGGGTGATTGGACCAATGATATCCGTTCCCTATGCTTCGAATGGCCAGGACGCCACTGTCGGATAGAAACTCGGATGGTTGGTGAATAAAGTCCGTGTGGACTTGGCAGGCTTTGCATTTTCTAGCATAATCTATCGCATCTGCCACCATTGTGGGCCAATAGTAGCCCATTCGATGAAGGCGATCTTGCAGTTTTGGGCCGGGCTGGTGGGCCCCGCAGACACCGTCATGAGCTTCTCGTACGGCTTCTTTGGCTTCTGCATTTGACAGACACCGAAGCAGTAATCCGTCGTAGGAGCGATGATACAGCATTTTCGTCTATGTATCGTAGAAGAATCTGAGAGAACGCCGTCTGATGGAAGTGGTTTCCTTTGGGTTCTCGGGCAGGATGTCGTAGACGACGAAGTCGATGAATGGTTGTCTCCAATCTGGGGCATCCTCGATCGTCTATACGGAATAACTTGCCACGAATTGTACATTGTTCTTGGGACAGACCAGTTCGTGGCCTATCACATCCACTGATTGGCGATCATAATTCGGAACTGCTAGGGAAGCGGCAAGACCAGCCAAGGCATCAGCTTCGATATTTCGGAGTCTGGGGACATGTTCGATGAAGAACCCCTCGAACGACGAGATGATGTCAATCGCTGTTTGGTGATAAGGGATCACGTCTTCGTGGCGGACCTCGTATGAGCCCCGGATCTGATTGACGATTAGTTGGGAGTCGCCGTATGCTTCAAGGTATTCTACCCCCAGCTCTCTTGCAAGTTGGAGGCCAATGACCAGAGCGTTGTACTCGGCCATATTGTTAGAGCAGGGCTCTGTGAGGGAATAAGCGCGGTTAATCACCAATCCGGAAGGGAAGACCAGCACTACCCCGACTCCGACGACTATATTGCCTTTAGGTCTGGTCCTCAAAGCACCGTCGAAGAACATTCGCCATATAGCCTTGTGAGAGGTTGCATGTGAGTCGGCGACCTCATCAGGGATCTCTTCGTATATTCTGGAGGACTCCGAGCCTGGGTGGGCTGCTAAGAAGTCTGCCAGGGCTTGACCTTTGACGTCTTTTGGGGGACGAAGATCATATGATAAGGGACAGCAATATTGCCCATGTAGGGAGGCGAGAGCTGAGTGCCCCTGGTTTAGTCATGAGGACCCTGAGAGGGTTGACTCGTGAGATCACATGTATCGTTTGTCCGATGACATAGTGCCGCATTTTCTGAATGGCGAATACCAGGGCGAGGCATTCCTTCTCCACAGCGGTGTATCGGTGCTCTGGCCCAATCATCATTCGGCTGCGGTAATATATGGCTTTCTCATGGCCTGTATCATTGTTTTGTGCCAGCAGAGTCCCGAGGGAATGTTCCATTGCTCGTACATAGAGCAGGAATGGTTTTCCAGAAACTGGGGCCACGAGGACTGGAGGGTTCGACAAATATTCTTTGATGCTGTCGAAGGCGCGCTGGCATTCCTCGTCCCATACGAAAGAGACTCCTTTTTTCATGAGATGGGTGAACGGTCGACATCGCCCAGAGAGGTTGGAAATGAACCTCCTGATGTAAGCTAGCCTCCCTTGAAGGCCTCTGAGTTCGCGAAGATTTTTCGGAGGACCCATCTCCATGATTACTTTCTTCTTCTCAGGGTCTACATGGATACCCTGTGCAGTGATGATGAAGCCCAAGAACTTCCCGCTGGATACACCCAGAAAGGACTTCGTAGGGTTCATTTTCAAATTGTGCGCTCGCATTAGGTCGAATACCGTCCTTAGATCCTGCAGATGGTCTCCCTTGCAGCGACTCTTAACGGCGATGTCGTCAACATAGCACTCCACTGTCTTGCGTAGGTAGTCTCTGAAGATGATGCTCATGGCTCTTTGATATGTGGCGCCGGCATTCTTCAAACCGAAAGGCATGACTGTGTAGCAGTACGTGCCAATTGGTGTTCGGAATGATGTATGCTTTTGTCCTCAGGAGACATTTTGATTTGGTTGTACCCCGAGAAGCCATCCATGAATGACATACGTTCGAAGCCGCAGGTATTGTCGATCATGATGTCTGTGATAGGAAGGGGGAATTCATCTTTAGGGCACGCTTCGTTCAGATTGCAGAAGTCGATGCAGATTAGAATCTTCCCATTCTTCTTGAGGACGGACACTATATTGGCGACCCAATCGGGATGTTGCTCCTCACGAATGAAGCCGCTGGCTATCAGTTTGTTGACTTCGGCTTCGATCGCGTCCATGATGCCTGGATGGAAGCGTCGCTGTTGTTGCTTGACTGGCTTTGCATCTGGCCGTATGTTGAGTTTGTGAAGAGCGATATTGGGGTCTAACCCTGGCATGTCTTCATAACTCCATACGAACACATCAATATATTCTCTGATAAGTTCCAGCAGCGATTCTTGCTCTTCATCTGTTAAGCTTTTACTGACAAAGATTGGCTTTGGAGAGGATTCGCTGCCGAGGTCGACCTGCATAACCTCATCTTCGGTAGGAGGTTCTCTCTGCTCGAACTGCTTTTCCCATTGTGCATCCAGCTGTTGGGCCCACGGCTCTAGTTCGAGGATTTCAGGAATGTCTTCGTCCTCTTAGTAAGCGTCGGCGAATGCCATATTGACTGACAGGACTTGTCTAAATATGTCTCCGATGCTGGTATCCGAGTCGGAGGTTGGTGATCCAGTTGAATGTGACTGCCAGTCACACTCCTCATCTGAACTCTCAGGTGTTATCGTAGGAGTTACATACCCCAGTCCACATCGAGTTTTGCTGTAATAATCTCGTAGCTTGCCAGCCGGACTGGAGGCTTCAAAGGTAGTCGTCGCCCAGTGCCGTAGTTCAAACCTGGCGCCGTCTCCAGATCATACCCCTGTTTCTGCATGAGATATTTGGATTGGGGGCTATAGAGATACAGAGGCAGTCTCCCGGCATCTGACCCAAGGTCGACTTCCTTTATGGTGAAGGGATGCGGATCGTCTTTTCGGCCGAAGATGATTGGGTGATCCCCTTCCTCGATTATGCGATAAGCGTCTTCTACTGGAATAAGCTGGATTGTGTGTGCACATTTGTCACCTGTGTATGTAGGTGGGTGCCTATACCATGTTCCATAGCGTACATTATACAAAGCTTATTAAGCTTGATGTAGTTCAAAGATAGCCCTTTATTGATGAAATACGGTATCTTTTCTAGGGGATTACATCATCAGCGGAGGGAACATCAGTGTGGGCAGCAACATACTTGGCTAGCTCCGGTTCCTCTTCGGCTATCCTCTGTGTAAATGAAGACTGAGAGGACGACCTGGGGAGCTTGATTGTCAGTGGTTCAGTTGATGGAGCAGAGCGTGGAGTTGTTGGCAGACTAGCGACCCCCAGTTTGGCACTTGATGTGGAGCGAGGAGTGGCCGGTTCGCTAGAAGTGTCAGACCTTGCATCGGGGTGACGACCCTTCTTGGGAAGGTGCATCGTCAGTGGCCTATCAGAGGGATTGAGCTTCTCTGTTTGGGGTTGACCGACTCTCGGTAGTCTGATTGTCAGTGGCCCCGTTGTGGGTCTCGACACTTGGTCGGACCTTGGCAGCCGGATTATCATCTGTTCTTCCTGCGCCGAGAGGCTGATCACGTCCTTCTGCAGAGTAGCAGTAAGGGGTGCGGACTTGCCCGGTTTGCGAGCTTGGAGGTGGATCGTCAGAGGTCCTTCCGTTCCCGTGGCCGTTTCGGTACCGGCTTTTTCCTTTCCTTCGCCAAGGTGCCTCTTCGATTTTTCGTATAGGCAGGAGTCCGAGTAAGATTCGACCCCTTTGAAGGGATCGATGTCAGCAAATTCTGTCTTCACGAAGCCGTATTTGTCGACATATTTGAAGCACTGGTGTAGCGTGGAAGGCACGATCATGTAATCGTGTATCCATGGGCGCCCCAAGAGGATGTTGTAAGAAGTGTATGTATCTATGACGTAGCAGGTGACTTCGGATTGGAGGTCACCAATTTGACACTTCAGACGAATCTTCCCAATAGGATAGCTCCTGCCCAAATTGAAATCGCTGATGGCGGTGCTTGTAGGCGTCAGGCGATGCATTGGGATACGGAGATGTACCAGACCCTTCGGGATGATGCTTATGGAAGAGGCAGGATCTATGTGCATCCGATCCACCTTCACGTCGTTGATGTATCCTGTGTAGTATAGCGGGCGATCGTGTAAGTTGGTTTTGATGAGCATGTCCTGCGGAGTGAAGACGATGTTGGGCATTGCTCCCGTGCAGGCATTGTCTTGGAGATCCACGGGTGAGTCCTCCCCGGTGAGGTTGGATTGAGCCAGATAGACATCGGCATTTTGGAGCGCTTCGCTTAATGCAATACGAACGTCCTTGGAGAGCCTTAGGAGTTCGTACAGTGACAGCTTGGTCGATGTGTTAGCCAATTGCGCTAAGATGTCAAAGTTGTAGGGCTTCTCTAGCCTTTGGGCTGCCTCTTTTCGGAGGGATTTGTCGAAGCGAGTCTCCTTCGGCCTAGGCTTGTCGGTCGTCGAGGGCTGAGCCGGTCCCGGAGTATCAGTTGTAGTGGGTTGATGATTTTCAGCTGGATTGTCAACCACAGGTTGGGATTGCGCTCCGGACCGTGTGACGACGGCTGTAGCTTCCTCGTTGTCTGCCGAGATTGTGTGGCAGGTTCTGAATTTTCTACTTTTCTTTTTGTCGGTGGGAGATGGTGTGGGCCGAGTCACTTCTGACACCAAGTCTGGATGGATCCACATGACCTCCCCTCGTGATGTGGTGAGGGGTACTAGACCGGCAGCCTGATCTCGGGGGTAGAAGATTGGTAATCTCCATTATCGCTAGAAGGACGGGAACCGCCCCGTCCTGAGTTTCCGTTGGAGGGAAGCTGCCAAATTGTACGGACACCATATTGGCCGCCACGGTTACCTCTTCGAAATCGATGGCCAGAGCGTTCAGTCGATGAGGTTTTGGATGTACCATTTCAGCTGGTAGCAATCGTGTGTAGCATGATAAACATAGCGATGATAATGGCAGTACTTTGGATTCTCCATCTCTGTCGGCCGCGGTTCCCGTCTTGGTGGAAGCTGAATTTTGTTCCCTTGTATGAGCATGTCCAAGATGGGCTTGACGTGACCGTCTTCGAAGGAGTAAGTGATTTGCGGCCATTGTTTATCTGCTGGCTTCGGCTCAGGTTTTTGTGCTGTATCGGCCACCATAGCCTGCTTTCCTTTGCTATTCCGATTGTTGGAGGGGCTACCCCCATTATCGTTGTTGGGACGCTTGCCCTCGTTTTCTCCTTCCGAGATGTGCAATCCCAGTTGGCGAGCCTTCTTCAGTCGTTCTTCGGCGCTCGTGGTGCTGATGATGAACGTCTTCCAATCTTTGAATTGACTTTTGCCCATCCAGAGACTGATCGTTGGAAGCAGTCTCTTTTGGCAAATTTCAATCAAAGAGGAATCTGGATTTCCGGAGGGCAGCTTCATGGCGGTTTGGCGGAACCGCTCAATGTAGTTCCTTGTCAGCTCTTTCTTTCCTTGGATGACGTCCATGAGGGTAGACATCGTGACGTCCTGTCCTGCTTCATAGAATCTCTCCAAGAATAAGCGTTTGAAGCCAGTGAAGGTGGATGCAGTTGTCTGGCAGGTTGCGGTACCAGTCGAAGGCGACTCCTTCGAATGCCCCAATGAATAATCGCGTGAGGATAGCATCATCATAGGGTAGATGGTCGGTGGTGACCTCGAAGTAAGTGATGTACCGACTTGCCGAGGTCTTGCCATCATACGGGTTGATATTGAACGGCTTATATTTTGGTAGGAATGGAACATCCCTCCATTCAGCAGGGTATGGTTGCCATATTCTGAGGTCCTGAGCGTTTTCTCGGGCATAGAACTTGGCTCGGAGCTCCTGAACCTCTCTTCTTACTTCTCGGGCCTCATCTGTCGCGGTAGGGGCCGTTATTTCAGGAGGATTATTGCCCGGGTTCTGTGCCGCTGAATTTGAATCTACATTGATTGCGGGACCTGCGCTTGTTTGGCCAGGTGTCACTCCCTGCAGAGTAGGAAGAGCCGCTTTAATTTTGTCTATAGACTTGACCAAGGCGTGCAGTATGGCCTCCAAAGTATCGATGCGTTGGCGATCGCTGGAACTACCTTGATTGCTGTCCGTCATGAACACCGTCCTTACATGGGGAGTGATGGAAGGAACGGTGGAGGATGTGCTCTCCGAGTCATACCCATGTACCGAGAAGTCATCGGGGTACGTGGGAATGTTCTCTTCGGGTTCAGACTCGGAGGGAATAGTACCCCCAGCTTCGGAGCTTGCTTCATGTTGAGAGTCATGGATGTCCTCGGGGACATCGGCGTCTGTTGTATCTGATGGGAGAGTTGTTTCCCCGGACTCGTCTCCTTGAAACATCGGATTGTTGTGGATGTTCGAAGGAGTGCTACCCCCAGTTCCTATGACCCCCAGCAATGTGGATGATGAATCTCCTATCGCAGCAGATTTCGTCTTTGAACGGGTGTGTTGGAATACTCCGGTGGAGGACAACCGCTTAGATGACAGTTTCTTAGCTGTAGTGGTTGATATCTTGGGGCTGGAGATGCTTATCTTCTTTTCTCTTCCCTCGGCGGGGACTGTCTGAGTGGAATTGCAGGAGACAACAGGAGGTGCCTCGTCCTCTGAGCTCGGATGCTGTAGTCTTTGGAAGACTGATGGCCGGTCCTCCGCCACCGCCGCCTTGTTGCAACAGCAGTTGATGATCTGGGTACAGTGACGTCCGTGTGAGGACTCTTTGTATGCCACGGCCCCTTCTCTTTCCTTACGTTTGTGGAGGATAGCCTCACGCAGGTCAGAGGAACCACTCAGTCCGTTTGCCGCCGGGGGCTGGGTTCGAGTAGTTTGGTACAACTTCCCATCAGAGACCTGCGTGATAATCAGCGGGACACCCCGATGGTCAGAGGTTGGGCAGCTGGCTGGGCTTGGTGAGCCCGTGCTGCCCTAGACTTCCTCCTTTTAGCACTTGCGGGTGCGTAATAGGAGGAGTCCAAGTTGAATACCACAGAGTCTGGCTTATCACCCCGAGAACCATCAGGGTCAGGACCGCATGAGAGACGGTCGAAGGCTGATTGAGAGAAGCGTGGAACGGATGCTATGCAGCTAGAATTAGATACCGTGCAGGCTGTCTGCATGCGGTTGTCTTCTGTCGTTGGATGAGTTTTTTTGTGCGACTGGGAGCCACGACCGTGCAGGCTGGCCGCATGCAGTCGGCAACTGTGGCCGTATGGGTTTTCTGCGTGCGATTGGCTTCCACAGCCGTATGAGTTTCATCCATGTGGTTGGCAACTGTAGCCGCATAAGCTATGCGGCTGACAGATGTGGCCGTATGAGTTTTCTTCATGCGGCTGGCGGATGTAGCCGCATGAGCTTTCTCCCTGCGGGTAATACCCTTATGCGGCTCGGATCGCATAGAGTTTCTTTTTGCCCCTGCAAGTCCAGCATCATAGTATTTTCTTCTGCCGGACTTGGGGACAGCAGAGTTGTCTACGGTCCGAGGTGGGACCGCATGAGAGTCTTTCCCGCCGTCTTGAGCAACAGAGGGCATCCCATCGAGGGCTTGGGGAGAAGCAAATGATTTTGGCCTCCACTCTTTGTGAGCCTTCGTCCCGCGGGTGCGCTTCTGGACGGGGCCAATGCTTCCTTCGGAGAGCATCTCTTCAAACGCCTGTTGGTCGAAGCGGACGACCATCTTTTGTTGCGTGGAGCCAAGTTTGGCTGCATCCGATTGCGTCACCAACTCCTCAGCCGTGGAGAAGTTTGTCCCCAGCAGAGTCGCCATCGTGTTTGCCATTGATTGTAAAAGTACAGAACAGTTTTATGGAAGGACTGAACTTAGACTCACAATACAAACTCGCTTGTACAAAGAAAGCCTAGGGACGAAAGCCTAGGTACAGCAGACTAAGTACAATTGTTTATTTTAGATTCTGGGGGGTGACGATAGAGGCTCGGGAAGGCGACGGAAGCCCTGCCTTACTCCTTGGACGATCGGTATGCAGCCTTGGCTCGGGGAAGATCTGCTTGGCGTTGATGAAGAAATGCCCTTCTTGCTCTCCTCGTGCTGCTCTTCTGGCTTCTCTCTTTCTCTGTGTATTTCCTCTCTGATTATTAAGGGGGGAGCTCTCTGTGTATACGTATCTCTCTCTGATGGTGTATATTGCCAGGGAACGTATATCTTACAAGGGAATGGCACCTTGCTATTTATAGGAATGGGGTGATCATTAGGGTTGCAATGATTTCTTCCTGGAGATGGCGGCGGCCTGTGGATTGGTGAATCTAGGCCATTAGTTTTGAGTGTGGTGAATCTGGGCCATTGAGTGTAGATTACACCAAATCCCATCAGCAATTAATGCTGATTGGAATAAATCTTCCTCATAATGATCTTCTGATGTATGCGAATAAATTAGATTTATTCTCCTGCCACGTGTTCCAGATTTTTGGGATTTGACCCAATCTTTGATTGCAATAGATCTGAGGAATTGATCGACTTAGGACACGTGTCCTAGGAGCCATTGGAGGATCTGAACCACATGACGAGTGAGCCGCATATGATTTTGGGCTCATATGGTTGGGGCCACGTGTCAGGACTGCCTGGGTAGTGGCCCTCTCATGGAGGTGATCATTGCGAGCCGCATAGGGATACATCCGCCCGAGCCGCATGTAAATGGTCCTCTTGAACCGCATGAGATGTCTTTGCTCGAGCCGCATGAGGCTGTCTCGGCCTGAGCCGCATAGAACGGATTCATTTTGAGCCACATGAGAAGTCTTTGCGTGAGCCGCATGAGGCTTTCTTGGCCTGAGCCGCATAGGACGGCTTCATTCTGAACCGCATGGGAAGTATTTGCTCGAGCCGCATACGAACGCCCACGTGGCAAGGCAACGTGGCCTTTTTTATGGCTCTTGGGGGATTTGTGTCAGAGATCTCTCTCTCTTCCCTAGAAGTCTGTCATTATGACAGAGTCGTAATTTCTTTTTTTTGTGTCAGGGCTGTCACTTTTTCAGAGTTGTCAGCCGTCAATCAATTAATGCGAGGGGGCAGAGAAGAGGACTATCCTGCCACGTGTCTTCGGAGCCGCATGGGATGTCTTGGGCCGCATAGTATCTTATGCCGCATGACTCTTTGAGCCGCATGGGCTTTCTGAGCCGCATAGGGTTCTTTTGGCCGCATGGGTCATTTTTTTTAATATTTTCTATGCTTCTACAGTTACGAGCCAAAGTCTCCTCATGTGCCCAATCCCAGGCACATCCTATCAGATCACTCTCCACCAAATCCGAGATCTTCGAGCCATGGACCTACGATACGTGTCCTTTGACTTGATTCAGCCTATGAAGGGGTGCTAATCATCCAAGATTTCAGCAACTGAAAGATCTTCTCCATTGCTACGTGTCAGCTCAGCCGCAGCCCACAAAGGCAACATGAAGGGTTCAACTCCTCAAATAGGGCGCATCATCCATGCGCCTCCATCAGCAATCACCACGTGGCGTTCCCACGACCAGGCGCATCCGACATATGCACGCATGAGCAGCCAGCCTGCATACTATAAATAAAAGGATCATTTCCTTCTTCCACACACATCATAGAAGCACCGGTATACATATACAGAGGTAGACCTACGAGCATACACAAAGAGACAGATATAGACACTCAACGTCTTCCTCCTCTCAGCAAAGCTCCAGCACCCAGAGCAATCCAAACCTTCAGATAACCGAGAACCGTCATCAGATCGTCAACGGAGTCAACGTATTACCACTCGCTCCATCGGCACAAGTGACCCAGATAAACAAAAGTGTACTCTAAGTCCTACATTGTAACACTGTTCTATTTGTATTAAAATTTACAATAACATAATTTTAATGGCAAACAGTTACTTACTTACATATGGATACTTGCATACATGTTTCAATACCTTGCATTACCCACATGCTTGCATTTCATCCATTCATTCATGCATTGCATTCATTCATTCATTCATGCACCTATACATACATATTTGAATACATTATATACTTTTATACATTATATCATTTATGTATACTCTATATTATATTACATTCTCTTAACACACACACATATATACACATGCATACATACATATTTGTACATACAAGGATACACAAAATGCATATGTCGTATAGTAATCTTCTACTTAAAATTAATACTATACAAATTAAGCATTCATTAAATTCTAGGAGAAAGTATGTTATAGATCTTTGTGTTAGCTTTTCGAAACTTTAAACGGATCATATTTTCGTGTCTGGAAGCTCCCGGAATCGCAAAAACACCGAAACGCGTTCGTCTTTCGTATAGCTGACACTCAAATAATTTTACAGAAAGTTTCAGAACGAATTTGACTTAATAAAATTTATAGTTGGAAAGCTAACTTCGATACGGTTCTTTAAAAAAAAAGGGAGATAAATCGGAGTTTTAAGCTAAAAGTTATGACATTTCTAAGTTGCTATTACTACTAAAAATGTGGATAAATATAACGACGAATTTAGGTAGTTTGAGACAAAAAACACAAGTATATAACATAATATATCAAGAACTCACTCTCTACACTAATATATATATATATGAGACACTATAGAACACATCTCCAACACAAAAATATGAGATTAAACATGTAATAATTCATTCACACATAACAACAACACATAGTGTGTCCAAATTTGGGATTTTCCCACATGGACACAATAACACATCAAGGACACTCCTAAATGTTTCCAAATGGACCCAAAATGGACACAAATGGAGACACAACCATGGAAGAAATTCCTATGGGTTCAAAACATTCCTAAATGCATGAGGGTTTGGATTAGAGGGTAGATTTTACCTTCCGGGAGGTGAAATCTCAAGAACTCCTTCCGATACGACACCGACACGAAGAGATCTCCAAATAGACACAAAACAATGCAAACTCCTCCCAAACTTGGCTAGTACCTCCTTTTTCTTGAGTAGAGAAGAAATGGAGAAGATTGGATGGAGGAATGGGTTGATTTGGAGATTAAATCAATGGAGGTTCTTCTCAAATTTGGGGAAGAACTCAAGGAGATGAAAAAAGAGGCTAAGAACAAAATGAATGATGACTCATTCCCCTCCTTTGGTGGCTGGCCATATTGGCTATTTCTTCCATTTTGGCAAAGTCCAAAATGCCCCTCTTGTCCCATTAGGTTCAACTTAAATTAGGTTAGAGTTTGGGGCTAAAATAGACTAGTTTGAGTCTCAAAATAACCCAACCTAGTCATGAACAATTA
This sequence comes from Iris pallida, assembly GCA_029216955.1. Taxonomy (NCBI): domain Eukaryota; kingdom Viridiplantae; phylum Streptophyta; class Magnoliopsida; order Asparagales; family Iridaceae; genus Iris; species Iris pallida. Next base: position 51,676 of record JANAVB010014204.1, read on the forward strand.
GCCCAACCATACTAACTTAAATATTGTCAAATGTGGGCCATGTCTAACTAATGAGTGGGTCCACACTAGAGTCGAAGCTACCCCGGGTCTCCGATACAAGTCGGATTGAGTTGAAATTCAAACCTGACTAAACAAATCCAATAAAAACAATATTAAAAATATAAAATTTTTCCAAAATATTAAAATATGAAAATAACCAAAATCATAATACATCAATTTAAATATTATTAAAATAATCTAAAATTCACCAATTAATTAAAATCCTAAATAATTCAAAAGTCACAAAATGACCAAAATATCCTTAGCCTAAAAAGTTGTAAATAGTCATTCTAATCACATGGTTTGGTCTCCATGGTCATGGTTAGTCTCTAGGCTCAACAGTTCTAGGGTTCACTAGCTAACACATCAAAATTATAATTTATCAATTTTAAATAGTATTAAATTAATTAAAAATTCTCATAAATCATAAATCCTATTATTAAATAATAAACTTTTACAAAAGTTCAAAATTACCCTCATTTTAGAAAAGTGGGTGTTACACCATGAACACAATTTTTTGCGATCATTAGCACAAAACAGTTGAGTGCTACGTAGACGATATCGCAGTTAAAAGTCGTCTCAAGGGCAACCACCTCCAAAACTTGAGAACGGTGTTCGAACTAATGCGTGAACCAACTCAAGATGAATCCAATCAAGTCTTTTCTGGGAATCTCCAGCGGCAAGTTCCTTGGTTCCGTCATCACTTAAAAGGGTATACATCTTGACCCAGAGAAAGTGAAGGCTATCCTCGATATGCATCCTCCAAGAAACCTCAAAGAGCTATACGGACTGCAAGGAAGGCTAGCCTACATCTGACGATTCATTTTGAACCTTTCTGGAAGGTGTCAACCATTCACTCAGCTCATGAAGAAAGGCGTATCTTTCGTCTAGACTGAACAATATCAACGCGCATTCGACGACATCAAGAACTATCTCACAAGCCCCCAGTATTGGTAGCTCCAATAATGGGGAAGCCTTTCTTACCATATTTCCACGCTATGGACCATTCACTTGGCGCCTTATTAGCTCAGAAGAATGAGGCGGCCATGAACAAGCAATCTACTACCTCAGCCGCATATTGGTGGGTGCCGAGCACAGATACACACATGTGGAAAAGGAATGTCTTGCACTGGTATTTGCCATCCAGAAGACATGCCACTATGTGTCTGGGCAGACCATCCACATCATATCTAAAGTCAACCCTCTCAGAATACTCATGACTTAACTGGGCTCTTTCAATTCTCATTTAGCTACATGGACAATGTTGTTGACTCCATACGATATGCTTTTCGTTCCTCAGAAGGCAGTAAAAGGCTAAGCATTAGCTAATTTCCTAGCAGCTCATCCGGTGCCAGAATCTTCCAAATTCTACGATAAATTTTCCGATGAAGTAATGGAGTCTAACACAGCAACTGAAGCATTTCCCATTTGGTGAATGTTCTTTGACGGTCCATCAAGAACAGGACCCAAAAGAAATATTGTGGCTGGAGTAGGTGTCGTGCTCGTGTCACCTGATCATCTGCTTATAAATCGTGCATATTCCTCGTGGAACCATGCACCAACAACGTGGCCGAATATAATGCCCTATTAATCGGCCTGCAACTGGCAAAACAACTAGGAGTTGACTATCTAGAAGCTTACGGCGATTCCAAGTTAATAGTTAGTCAAGTCCGAGGGGATTATGAAGTTCGTCATGAAGATCTCATCCCCTATCACAGAGCAATAATCCAGTTGGTATCGACTTTCGCTGAATTCTTCATTGAGCACGTGCCTCGACTACAGAATATAGAAGCAGATGCTCTAGCCGGTCTCGCTGCTTCCTTGACCGTCCCTACCAATACTCAGCAGTCGATCATAGTGTCTGGTTGAGAACAATTCTGTGTGAAAAATGCTTTGCATATTCATCAAAGTTACATAATGAAAACAAACCTCGATGTTAAAAACTGGAGATTTCCTTTCATAGACTACGCCGTCTATGGAATCCTCTCCGAGGACCCGAAGGAAGCAGTGTCTATCCAAAGGTGATCCCTCAGATTTTACTATGATACAACTACAAAGATACCATACCGGTGCTCTTACGATGGGCTACTGTTACGATGTTTATCAAACACAGAAGCCAAACATGCACTCCGGGAGGCTCACGACGAAGTTTGTTGTCTACGTCAACCAGACCACAAATTATAAGATTGCCTCAAATAATAGGTTATTATTGGCCCACGATGATAGCAGATACTATTGAATATGCAAAAAAGTGTAGAGCTTATCAGTTCTACGCCATCCTCTAAAGGACATCGGTTCATCCTAGCCATAACTAACTACTTCTCCAAATGGGCAGAAGCTATACCGCTCACCGAAGTGAAGGCGTCGAACATGATCAATTTCATCAAACATTACGTTATCTACCGCTTCAGCCAACCTCGCAGGATCATCCATAATAATGGTCCACAATTCGCAAGCCACGCATTCCACCGGTTCTGCGATAGGAATCGATTCCAGAACATAGCCTCTACTGCCTACAATCCAGTGGCTAACGGGCTAGCAGAAGCCTTCAATAAAACCATCATTAAACTTCTTAAGAAGTTCGTGTCTTCAAACAATCGCGATTGGAATAAGCAGCTCGGCGAATGTCTATGGGTCTATCGTACAACGGTCCGTACTCCAACAGGCAGTACGCCATTCTCTCTGGTTTATGGGAGCGAAGAAGTTCTTCTCCTAGAAATCTAGATTCCTTCTCTTCGAGTAGCCTTAGCCAGCTAGTTTACTACCGAAGAAAGCTATCGTCTGCGTCTACTAGAGCTCGAAGCGCTAGATGAAAAATGCTTGTTAGCTCAGCAGCATATTGAGCTATACCAATCACGCCTTTCCAGAGCCTTCAATAAAAAGGTGAAGGAAAGAATCTTCCAAGTCCGTGATCTAGTCTTAGCAGTAAGAAGACCAATGGTCATGACGCACAAAACAAAAGAGAAATTTCAGCTTAAATGGGAAGGTCCTTTCATAATAGAATCGGTGTATTCTAACGGTGCGTACCTACTAACCAAGCCTGATGGTGACTTGCTCATGATGCCTATCAACGACAAGTTCCTGAAGAAATACCATGTGTAACATTCTGTAAATAGTGTTCACATATGTCCAATCATGTAAATGTACGGTATGATGTTTATGTGATTCGAAAATTATCTAACTATTATCCGTATTTTAAGAGTCTTGAATACGCCTTGGATAATAGGTCCTCCAAAATATTTCCCAGTGGAATCATTCCCGTTTTCGACTCTGTCCAAACTCGGTTTGACAAAAACAAGTCACGTCCCTATTACCACTGAATTATTTTCCGATAATAATTTCTCCAGTGGAATGATTAAGAAAAGTTTTGCCATGTCCATATAACCTCTGAACAAAGTATTCATCAAGGATACTACGTCCATATTATCTCTGTTAGGTTTTGTCTCAAAATCCATTTCTAAAAACTACTCCTGATTATCGTGTGTCACGTCCATATTAGCGCTGATACTGATAGTCTTCTTCGACTTGACATCTGTACCCAATCCAGGATAAAAGACACGGTGTTAAGACCACAAAACATATCACGTCCATATTACCTCTGTTGGGTTTTTTTCGAATCTATTACCCACACCGCCAGAGTGCAGAGGGGTAATAGGTCCATGAAAATATCATTCAAATCTATTTGCTCGTATTACCAGATGCGGAGAAGGGCAATAGGTCCACAAAAAGTCTCCCAGTGGGATGTCCTTTATTAAACAAAATTGTTGTGTTAGGCCCTCTAATACAAGCACTACAGATACCACAAATAAAGAATGGAGTGAATGTATTCTGTTTATTCAAAATAAGTTACAATCATAGGAGTATATCTCCAGTAAAGGATTACACTGATTTTGTTTCATATTCCCAAAAACAGCAATTACATGACAATTCATGGATCTCTACAATCCAGGATCATAGTTGTGTCGAGGCATATACCATTCTCTCAGCCATTTCGCATACGAAAGGTCTGTTTGATTAAGGTCTTCAGCGAGGGCAGGAGGGTCATAACTTCCAGTGCTACTGCCGTCAGACTTGGGCTCCTCCTTTATAGCAGTCTCAATCTTGGGAGTAATTTCTATAATGATGGGCGCCAGCTCTTCTTTTACCTCAATTTTTGGTATCACCTCCTCCTTAACGAACGGTGACTCTTGTTCGATGAAAGGGGACAACATCTCCTCCTTCACAACGGTCTCAGCCTTCAACGTGTATGCGACAAGAATCAAAGACAGAAGAGAAGGTCAGACTCAGAAACTGCAGAAAAAACTAAGTGCTGAAGGACTCTTATGCACCCAAAGGGCTATACCCAAAGGACTATGTGCCCAAGACAAACATGTGAGCGCATAACGTATAGCAGTACGTGGGCGCATAACATGCCACAGCATATGGGCACATAACATAGCAACATGTGGGCGCATAGCATACCACAGTATTGGCGCATGACTTATGTGGGCGCATAATGATGCTCACAAGAAGTATGTTGCCGTAGGCGCATGCGCCCAGGCAGAAGAAAAGTATGAGCGTCACAAATTAACGCCCGAGACTTTGTTTTTTGAGGCATACCCTCATCCAGAATCAGGTCCTGGACTGGCGAGGTCGTTGACGCAGGAGGAGAGCCACTCGGTGCAGCCACCTTGCCTTTTGCAGATCTCTTCACGACATTGGGAGACATGGTTCGTAAAGAAAGGAGATGAAGAGTCTTTTTGAAAGTTCTAAGAGAAGAGAATAATGAACTTTCTCTTTCTTTTAAAGCCTATTTATAGGCATAGGCCACTTCCTATGTGCCCACTATTTTCTATCCGCCTATGCGCCCATTATGCGCTATGCGCCCACCATGGCTTATGCGCCCACGTGAAGATCCAGTCTCTTGCACACTATGCTACTGCCACTTGCTGACGTGGACAACGTATGAAGGATGGACCTCTTCAAATTCTACCCTGATGAATTTGTCAGTTCAAATTTTTGAGGAAGATCTCAACAATCGTCTCTCTGACACGCTGGCCAAATGCTATGCATCCAAAGAGAGGAGATGTACTATGCACTTACGAGATGACGGTCCATGCTTCTTTTAAAGTATTTTGACCTCGTTCAAGTATCGAAAACTTTGAAGGGAGTCTTGTAGAAGCATGAAAATTTCATCAGTGAAGCCTTATGCGCCCAAGCCAATGAGAACATATGCGCCCAAGTGAACACATATGCACCCAAGTCACTCTATGAAGCTCTATGTGTCCAAGTCACTCTGTGATGCTCTATGCGCCCAAGCCACCCTGTGAAGCTCTATGTGCCCAAGCCAAGTTTCCATAGAAGGAGGGTGCATAGGCTGAAATACGGCTATGCGACAAGCCTGACTCAGTCAAAGCCATGATCAAAATGTGCACCGAAGCGTACGACCACGTCAGTCTCCACGAGCAATCGTGCACCGAAGCATACGGCCACGTCAGCACCACGATCAACCCATGACTACGCAGCCTGCATGTGCCTACATCCTATGCGCCCAAAGCAGGACTATACGCCGACATGAAAACTAGTGTATTTCCTCATGTGGGCGCATAACATCATTCCAGCTCAGAAGCTACTATAAAAAGGGGTCTCATCCCTCTTCAAAACACAGAATGGAGAGCATTTTCAAGAGCCAAATTGCTGCACTTCTTGCCAGTGAGCCGAGAGTTAGCAATTTTCTTAGGTTTTCTTCCACTTTTGTAATCGGAGTGTCAACGAAGTAAAGGAGAAACTGCCGCTCGATCTCCATCGTCCTATTCCCCAGAATTCTTTTTTGTACTCGGGGATCCTCAGTATATGATCTCTCAGGCGTACTCGATTTATGGTGCCTTGCGCTAATAAAGAAAAGACATTATTTCTTTTTCTTTTTATGTGTGTCCACAGTCGGTCCTGTAACTTAGGACCATGCTGGTGAGCTTCGTCGGTACCATCGTGTGCCTCCCGAAGTGCTTTTTTGTTTCAACATTAGATAGACACCGAAGGAGAAGTCCATCGTATGAATGATGATACAACATTTTGGTAGCTGTATCATAGAAGAACCGGAGCAAGCACCTCTTGATAGAAGTGGCTTCCTTCAGGTCTTCAGGAAGAATCCTGTAGACCGTATAGTCTATAAAAGGGAATCGACAGTCCCGAATGTCAATATTGGTGTTTGCCTGTACAGGGTAGCTCAAATACATATGCAGATTGTTCTTTGGGCAAACCAATTCCTTACCCATCACTATGACGGAGTACTGGGTTTCGACTGGAGCTGCCAGAGAAGCGGCAAGACCGACGAGGGCGTCGACCTCCAGGTTTTGCAACCACAGTGCATGTTCTATAAAAAACCATGTAAAGCTATAAATGATGTCTATTGCTTCCTGATAATACAAAACCAGATCCTCATGTCGAACCTCATATTATCCTCGAACCTGATTGATTACCAATTTTGAGTTGCCATAGGCCTCAAGGTAGTTAACCCCTAGTTGTTTGGTGAGTTGGAGTCCGATGATGAGAGCGTTGTACTCATCAACATTATTGGTGCATGAATCCGTAAAAGAATATGCACGGTTAATGACTAGACCGTCAGGAGTGATAAGGACAACTCTGGCCCCTGCGATGATTTTGTCTTTGGGACCTGTTCTTGAGGCATCGTCAAAGAACATTTGCAGACATGATTGGCTAAGACTGCATTCGACTCTAGGACTTTATTAGGAATGTCGTCGTAAAGCTTTGACGTTTTCGGTACAGGACGTGCCGCCAAAAAGTCAGCCAATGCTTAACCCTTAACCGTCGTTTGAGGGACGAATACCATGTCACAAGGCATCAGGAGGATTGCCCATGTGGCTAACCGTGAGTTTAGCGCCCCTGGCTTGGTCATAAGGATTCTTACGAGATTGACTCTAGAGATGAGGTGAATTGTCTGTCCAGCTACATAATGGCGCATCTTTTTGATGGCGAAGACTAGCGCGAGACACAACTTCTCAACAGGATTATACCAATTTTCAGTGCCAATCATGGTCCTGCTCAGATAGTAGATTGCCTGTTCGAGTCCTTCGTTGCTCTTCTGGGCTAACAAAGAGCCTAGAGAATGGTCCATGGCTCGGACGTATAGTAGGAAGGGTCTTCCGACGATTGGTGCTACCAGGACTGGTGGACTGGTAAGATATTTCTTGATGTCGTCGAACATGCGCTGGCATTCTTCGGTCCATACATAAGAAATCCTTTTTTTATTATCTTGGTGAATGGCTGACATCGTCCAGAGAGATTTGCTGTAAATCGTCTGCTATATGCCAAGCATCCTTGTAGTCCTTAAAGCTCTCGTAGATTCTTTGGGGGAGCCATGTCCAGAATGGCCTTGGTCTTTTCTGGGTCAATGTGAATACCCTTGGCTCTGACGATGAAGCCTAAGAACTTGTCGCTGGAAACCCCAAAGAAAGACTTGGTTAGGTTCGACCGATGTGTCCGCATCAAGTCGAACACTATCCTCAAGTCCTCCAGATGGCTGGCTTTCCTTCGACTTTTAACGACAATGTCATCAACATAACATTCTACTATTTTTCGGATGTGTTTGCAAAATATAGTGCTCATAGCCCACTGATATGTCGCTTCCGCATTCTTCAAACCAAAAGGCATCACTATGTAACAGTAGATTCCTTTTGGAGTCCGAAATGAAGTATGCTTTTCGTCTTCAGGGAACATCTAATCTGGTTGTAGCCTAAAAATCCATCCATAAAGGATATACATTCGAAGCCACAAGTATTGTTGATCATCATGTCGGTAATTGGAAGAGGAAAATCATTTTTTGGACAGGCCGAGTTGACATCCCTGAAGTCTATGCAGACTCGAATCTTCTTATTCTTTTTGGTGATGGGAACGATGTTGGATACCCAATCTGGATGTTGCTCCTCTTGAATGAAGCCACTGTCTATGAGTTTGTCGACTTCTTTCTCAATAGCATCCATAATTGGAAATGAAAGCGATGTTGTTGCTGTTTGACAAGTTTAGCATTGGACATGATGTGGAGTCGGTGCATTGTGACTTGCGGGTCTAAACCCGACATGTCTTCATAACTCCACGCGAAGAAATCGATGTACTCTCGGATAAGTTGTATCAGTGATTCTCTGACTTCTCTAGTCAGGCTTTTGCTAATGAAGATAGGTTTAGGCAAAGCCTCATTTCCTAGGTCAACTTGAACGACCTCGCCTTCGGTGGGAGGTTCTCGCTGTTCCAAGCGCCAATCCAATTGGGATCCTAGGCGTTGAGCCCTGGTTTCATCTTCGAAGAATTCCAGCATCCGATCCTCATCCTTGACTAGAGGATCTGCAGAGACAATATTGACTGATAATATCTTCTTGAAGGCTTGCTTAATACTGGTATAGGAGTCCCAGGTTTAGAAATCAGAGGAGTGAGAGTGCATCATGAGCTCTGGCATCGAACTCTCCGAAGTTGTCGTGGATGTAACATAACCCAACCCCGGCACGAGCGCTGGTAGTAATTTTGAGCCTTTCCCTTTGGAGCACGAAGTCCTAAAGGAAGGCGTTAGCCTTTGCCACAATTCAGACCTTTATTGTTGGTTAAGTCATAGCCCATCTTCTGGATAAGGTGTTTGGCTTGAGCGGTGTAATGGTAGAGCTGTATCTTGTCGTTGTCAGGTTCTGGTTCTGCGGGAGTAAGTCTTTGATGATGTTCTACCTGAAACAAAGGTGATGGGTTCCTCATCTTTCTTCTTAGCTGGTACTAAAAAGTAAGCATATCGGGAAGAGACAACTCAGCTTGCCAGATTAGCGGTTATCACTTATGTTTACAGCATATACAGAGCATTGTCAAAAATACATAGTGTTCCAGTGTGCACAAGAGTAATTCAAAGACAACTTTCTATTGATGAAATGCAAAATTTTATCCCGAGGGATTATATCATCTAAAGAGTGCATATGAACATTGGCGCACAGGTAGTTCCCTAACTCCTCATCAGTAAGAACCGGGGCTACCATAGGAGAAGGTGGAAGAGGTCTCCGCTTCAGTTTGACTATCAAGGGAGGTGGAGCCGGAGATTCTTGTGACCTCATGGTTGCTTTTGAGCCACTTTGGGGGAGCTTTATCCAAATAGGCCCCTGACTAGCGGTTAATGCCATCGCGGGTGAGTAAGCAGGAGCCTTCCCTCGAAGCTTGATGACGATCGGCACTAATGTTTGGGGAGGATTTCCCTTTAGTCGAACCCTCAGTGGTTCTTCAGCGACCACTGTGCGTAGTCTCTGCCTCATTATCTGCATCATTGGCAGCGTCATCCCAGGGGACAGATTTGTACAGGTTACTATCAGTGCAGTACGCTTCAAGTCCTCGGAATGTTGATGTCGGCGAACTCCGTCTTGATGGTCCCATCGCTGGCTACATATTTCATACATTGATGGAGAGTGGAGGGTACGATCATGTACTCATAAATCGATAGTCGACCCAGCAGCATATTATAGTTTATGTCTGCATCAATGACATAACAAGTCACATTCGTCTAAAGATCCCCTACCTGGCAATTCAGGCGAATCTTGCCCAAGGGCTCACTCTTTCTGGCATTGAAACCGCAGATTGTAGTATTTGACACGGTCAGCCGATGCATCAAAATCCCTAAAGTTTGGAGTAAACTCTGGAGAATTATGTTGAGGGAGGAGCAATGGTCGATGTGGATGAAATCGACCTTGATGGAACCAATATACCCTGTATAATATAGGAGTCTATTGTGTCGGTTGTTCTTCAGCAACATATCTTGCTAAGTGAAGGTGATGTTAGGAATCACTTCGACCATGTTATGGCAATATGGGCAAGCTGCAGGATCCTCCTTTGGCGGTTGCACCTAGACGAGGAACGAGTCAACGTTCTACACAACCTCGTTGAGGGCGTCCCGAGTCTCTTTGGAGAAACGGAGAAGCTCGAAAAGTGACAGCCAAACTGGAGTATTGGCAAGTTGTGCCAATATGTCAAAGTTGTAGGACTTGATCGGCCCTCCTCAGAGGTTTGTTAAAGCGAACCTCCTTCTGCTTCTGCCTATTTACAGAAATTTGAGATGAGCCTGCTTCTGATGTATCAGGTGCAGTAGCAGCAGCTAGCAGAAGTACCTTCTCCTCTGGGGCCTAGTTATCTTCTCGATGTAGAAACCATATCATTGTAGAAACCATATCGTTGTATAAGCTTGAAAAAGCGCAGGGTGACATAAGGCGTAGGTGGGTACTCTTGCTACCCACCCATCTTCACAAAGACGCAGATGACGAACGACGTAGGTTGGTGCTCTCGCTACCAACCCAGCTTCACAGAAGCGCAGGCGATCAAGCACGCCAACAGAAAAGACAAACTCACAAAAAATAGATGAAAAGTTCATGAAAAGTTTTTTTTTATTAAATCATGGCTACAAGAGTCTATTACAGATTCATCACGATTACATAAAAGAAGACTTCCTAATTACAAGGATCTGTTACAAAGTATTTGTTATTACATATGCTGAACTTAAAACTCCTACGGATCTACGATGGGGTTCATCGTTACACTGTAATCGTCATGAGAGGAGGACTATGGTTAGAAGATGTGAATACATTTGCCATCAAAGCCTGCCACCACAGCAGCCCCCGTAGACGCACAGCCCTTCCTGAAGCAGCTATTGGCCCGAGCGAGAATTCAGTCCACAACACGATATAAGGCCCTTCTCAAAAGAGCATCAGCATCTGAGGCTCTTCCAGCCTAACAAAAGTGCGTAGCTACCAATAAGCAGGACAAAGCACATCCTGCGGCACTTCATATTGGCAACTAGACCGAACTCGGTCGTAAGGACCTCCAAGACCTCCATGATGTCGCTCAGGTTCGAACTCCCCATGAGAAGCGTTCTAGCACATCCGAAAGCTCATCAGCAGTTCTTCTACGAAGGTACAGCTCCTTTGAACGAAGGGATCCTCAACCAAAATACGACTTAGGCAAGCCCAACGGCCGCTCGAAGCTAAATTTGGATCTAGCATGATGATGAAGGACAAAAGAGGAATACATGACTCTTTGGAAGAAACTCCCCCTTTATATAGGGCGGAAGTGGTCCAAGACATAGGCCACGGGGCTGTCGGTCAAAATTCCTACATTAATAGGATGAACCTAGGACTCAGCACGATGAACCTCATTAAATAAGTTCATTCGACTAAGTCTTAGACCATTAAAAGACCCCTTGAAATTCTTCAAGTAATGGTAGAAATTAAGAGGGACTCGTTCCTTAAAGAGCTGTCCTTAATTTCTCTTAAAGAAGACTTCAAAGCCAGCTTTTTCAAACTAGGAGCACAGCTATATTCCTGCACCAACAGGAGGCGTAGACTGGTGATGACTTCACATCATCCCAGCTTAAACGGCGCAGACCTCTGCTTCGACCCAGAAGCTCAACCCCCTTTATCAAAGACTTGGAAAACACCATTACATCCAATACAAGTCCGCCTGCCGCTCCAAAAGCACAGTAACCTCGTTAGCCTGAAGCACACCTACTCGTCGCCCTAAAGCACAGTGACTTTACTACTCGAAACACAGCCTATTCGTCGTTCAAATACACAATGGCGTCGTCGTCTTTGAAATATAGTCCACTCGTCGCTTGAAAGCACAGAGGCTCCGTTCTCTCCAGGAGAACAGTCTACTCGTCTCACAAGAAGCAGCAGCACTAAGACCTCGCTAGAGTAGTCAATCTTCCACAGTGTGTGACAACGCTCAAGGGCTCATCCCATTCTCCACACCACGAGGCGAGGTCATGTGGGTCTACCCCGACCTTACTCCCGACATGATGGCACCTATAAACCCCTCCCGACATGATGGCACCTATAAACCCCTCCGTCAAAGGAAAGAAGGTCAGGACATGTCGCATGGTCTCGACATCGACCGATGACACCCTGGTGACCACTCGCTCAGCATGACAGCAAGAGGAGAACCAAGCTCTAGAGGAGACATCACCTAAACCAACTACAACCCATGCTCCTGATACATCAAAAACATGCCCATCTCAGACACGTACCCTAAATAGGCAGAAGTAAAAGGAGGTTCGCTTCGACAAACCTCTAAAGAATGACTCGGCAGTAGGGCCTATCAAACCCTACAACATCGTTACTACCTCTGAGTCGTTCTATACCCCCGTAGTCTATCCTTGCCATGTCCATATTACCTCTAAGTATGGAAAGTGTCTCCACAAAATATTCCATGTTAACCATGTCCATATCACCTCTGAGTAAACACCCTGTTCCCAATAGAGTTATCTCCTCTAAGGGAATTCTTACCTCTGTACAAGATTCACAACCATAAAGACAAAGAGAAGAAGTAAGCCAAAATTTCATATATAGAGATGGTGTTTTCTATTAAAACTCATAAACTAAGAGACAAAAAGAAGAAAGAAAGAAGTCAAAATTAAGAAGATTGGTTCTTAAGCTCTTCTAACCGGCTCCTCAAACGAGCCCTCTGATGCTCAGCCAATACTTCGGCCCTCCATTCAGCTTCCCAACGTCGAGCAGCTTCATTACCAATAGAGGACATAGCTTGGAGCGCAAGGGCCAACTCAGCCTGACGAAAGCCAATGCTCTCCTTCTCCTGAGCTAGAGCTTCAGAACGTTGGCGAAAGACCTCCTTTGGTCCTCTGACTTACTCAGGTCTCTCTCAGCAAGGGCCAGAGTCTCCTCCAATTATTGAATCTGCTCTCGGAGGTCTTTACACTGCTCCTCTGTGTCTGTATGGCGACGAGCCCAAACATTATCAGCATCGGTCATCTCCTTGAGCGCAACCTCGATTTTCGTAAGATGGGCCCACAAATCTTGACATCGTCGTTCATACTGGAACACTTCAGAAGCTATTTTGTCTGACTCTTTAGCAATCAGAGTCGAGACATTGCGTTCAAAATTCTACAGCTCTAAGGCAATGGCTTCTGACTCGGCCATTAGGTTGGCTATTGCATCTGCCTTCATCTTACATTCAGGATAGTGGCGTAGAAGCAACAACTGGCCATCAACAATAAGGCATACATGTTTGAGTGAGTCATTATGCTATAAGATACCCTCCAAACCATGCAACAGAGCATAACATATGGTACCCAAGAAGAGATTCGAATAATACTTGTTATCTGCTAAACTCGTTTTTTAGAAGTTCGAACCCAAGTGGGAGGGACCGTTCGTAATAGAGACGGTGTATTCTAATGGTGCTTACCGACTGGCCAAATCTAATGGTGACTTACTCATGATGCCAATCAATGGCAAGTTTCTGAAGAAATAATATGTATGAAGACAAGCAATACCAGCGAAAGCCCTCACGCTCTAGTGGGTGCTCACAGAGCTGTGCCACGTCAACAAAAAAAGATATGATGCTTTGTTTACCCTCAAAACGACGTAGGTTCAAAAAAATTTCATGATAAACGTTCGCAAGAAATGAGGAGTCATGATCAAAACTTAAGGAAGTGACGGCTTGAGGTATTTAATGCTGAAGCCCAAGCATGACGTCAACCTGGCAACAGACGTGATGAGCATTTTGCCTACAAAGAAACACGTGTCATGCTTCTTTTCAAAGTATCCCGAACTTGACTCAAGTTCGGGACACTTTGATGGGGGTCTTGTAGAAGCATGAAAAAGCGCAGGGTGATACAAGGCGCAGGTGGGTACTCTCGCTACCCACCCATCTGCACAAAGGCACAGATGATGAACCGCACAGGTTGGTGCTCTCATTACCAACCCAGCTTCACCGAAGCGCAGGCGGTCAAGCACGGCAAGAAAAGACAAACTCACAAAAAACAGATAAAAAGTTCAAGGAAATTTCTTTTAATTAAATCATGGCTATAAGAGTCTATTACAGATTCGTCACAATTATGTAAAAGTAGACTTCCTAATTACAAGGATCTGTTGCAAAGTATTTGTGATTATATATGCTTAACTAAAAACTCCTACGGATCTACACTGGGGTTCATCTTCACAATGTTATCGTTATAAAAGGAGGGACTGTCGATAGAAGTTGTGAATAAAGTCACCATCAAAGCTTGCCACCATAGTACCCCCCTCAGACGCACAACTCTTCCTGAAGTAGCTATTGGCCCCAGCGAGAATTCAGTCCACAGCACGACATGAGGCCCTTTTCAAAAGCGCATCAGCTTCTGAGGCTCTTCCAGCCTAACAAAAGCGTGCATCCTCCAATGAGCAGGACAGAGCAAAACCTGCGGTGCTTCATATTGGCAACCAGACCAAACTCGGTTGTCAGGACCTCAAAGACCTCCAAGATGTCGCTCAGGTTCAAACTCCCTATGAGAAGCATTCTAGTACATCCCGAAGCTCATTAGCAGTTCTTCTACGAAGGCACAGCTCCTTTGAACAAAGGGATACTCAACCAAAATTCGACATAGGCAGGGCCAATGACCGCTCAAAGCTAAGTCTGGATCCAGCATGGTTGAAGGATAAAAAGTGGAAGGCATGACTCTTTGGAAGAAACTCCCCCTTTATATTGGGCAGGAGTGGTCCAAGACATAGGCCACGAGGCCGTCGGTCAAAATTCACACATTAATGAGATGAACCTAGGACTCAGCACGATGAACCTCATTAAATGGGCTCATTCGACTAAGTCTTAGACCATTAAAAGACCCTTTGAAATTCTCCAAGTAATTGTGGCAATTAGAGGGAGTCGTTCCTTTAAGAGCTGTCATTAATTGCTCTTAAAAAAGACTTCAAAGCCAGCTTCTTCAACCAGAAGCGCAGCTACAATCCTGCGCCAACAAGAGGAGCAGACTGCTAATGACTTCACATCATCCCAGCTTCAACGACGCAGACCTTTGCTTTGACCCAGAAGCTCAACACCCTTCATTAAAGACTTGAAAAACACTATTGCATCCAACACAAGTCCGACTGCCGCTCCAAAAACACAGTAACCTCGTTAGCCTGAAGCACAATCTACTCTTCGCCTTAAAGCACAGTGACTTTACTACTCGAAACAGCCTACTCGTCGCTCAAATACACAGAGGCTCCGTCGCCTTTGAAATATAGTCCACTCGTCGCCTGAAAGCACAGAGGCTCCATTGTCTCCAGAAGAATAGTCTACTCGTCGTACTAGAAGCATAGCAGCACTAAGACCTAGCTAGAGGCACAGGTTGCATGGTCCCACCAAATTGGTTTGTTTAAACTGCCAATCTCAAAGATAGGACAGAGGTTGATCATATTGATCAGTGCAAATATCTTATCAATTGGTTTAAAATTCAGATAAGGACGAAGTTTGCTCTTTTGTAAAGGTCGTATCAAGTCGATTTGTTTAAACTGATAGCCTCCTAAAGATCAAGCATAATCCTACTCTGAAATAAAATCCAAGATCTACTCGATTTCATCTAAATAGAGGATTTTTTAGCAATAGACACGTGCCACGTGTCTCCTCTTTCGATTATTTTGATATCCATCCGAGATCTCGATAGAAGGGAATCTCGACGTCCGCCACGTGTCAGCTTAGCAGAAGCCCGTACCGTACATTGACAGCAGATTCCTTCATATCTCAAATCCAAGTATACATCGCATATGTGCCCCTTTCTTCTATAAATAGAAGGAGTTTTCCCTTCAACAGAAAGAGTAGGAGGACACATACAGAGAGTAAAGAAGCAGAAGGCAAAAGGTAGAGCATCAAAGTCTTCAACTCCGGCATCCTCTTGATTGGTAACCCTAGAGTTCCATCAAAGGTACCAAAAAGACAAAGCAAATCCAACTCATCGTCAGATCGTCAATAGAGTAAAGGAGCCGCTGCAGTGCTCGATCTCTACCGTCACGCTTTCCCATTATTATTGTACTTAAATTTCCTCGCATAGGAATCGATTGTACATTTTTCAAGTTCAATAAACAAAAAGTTCGTATAACCTTTTATGATGTCAAACAATGGCACGACTTGATTTTCTTTCCTTAACGGAGCATGCTTCAAGCAGCATCATGTCTGGGGCAAGATCAGTATCGACCCACATAACTTCGCCTCGTGACGTTGTATGCGGGATGTGGCCCTGAGCATTGTCACTAGCTGGTGGAAGGTTGACCACTTCCATTATCGCCTTAGGGATAGGGACGACACCATCTTGAGCCTCTATCCTTGGGAAGCTTCTGAAATGGAGGGTCACCATGTGTGTAATGACCGTCTTATCCTCATAGTCGAATGAGATGAACTTGGCATCAATGAGGTGATGGATCTGCTTCTTCAACACGTAGTAGTAGCATGTTGAATGGTGAACGTACTGGTGGTAGTGCCAGTGCTTTGGATTGTCCACTTTTCCTACTTCATCAGGATGCTTGGGAGGCAGGAGTTGAAGTTTGTCACTCTTCATCAGTATATTGAATATTTCTATTATATCCTCATCATTGAAGGAGTAGCTTTCCTTTAATTTTGGTGCTTGTGTCGGCTTCTGGTTTATTGACGCTGAACATTTGGAGATGTTGACGGTCAAGGCTGGTTTTCCCTTTTCATCCTTGTGGATAGGGTTATTGCTAGACGAGTGTTTTTCTTTGTCTTCGAGCGAGGGAAAACTCAGTCCCAGCAATTATGCATCCTGAGATTTTCTTTCAGTGACATATGCCTCGGTAATAAAAGACGTCTATTCTATGCATAGAGCATGGTGCCACAATTTGATTACAGGGAGCATGTTCTTGCGATACGAATCCATAGGCATAGACTCGGGTACACCAGGTGGTAGCCTCAGAGCTGTCTGATGAAAGCACTCAATAGAAGCACGTACAGGCTCTATCTTTTTCTGGACAATATCCATGAGAGTGGACATCGTCAAGTCCATTCCTCCTTCGTAGAACCGAGCAAAGAAGAGACGCTTCAAATCGTCGAACGACGAGATACATTTGTCAGAAAGGCTACAAAACCATTCATAGGCTACCCCATGCAACGCCCCTATGAATATATTTGTAAGGAGAGCGTCATCTTTGGTAGATGCCCCGTTACTTAGGCAAAGTACCTCTAGTATCGATGAGGAGACCCCTTCGCATCGAATGGTGCGAGCGTTTGTGGTTTATACTTGGGAGAATATATCACATTATCCAATTCAGAGGGACACGGTTGTCGGATCCCCATCTTTTGGAGTGATTCTTTCTTTTCGCGGGTGTCAATGCAAGCGTACAACTCCTTGAGAGCCTGCTGCAAGTCATTTGACATTGTAGGTCCAGTCGTTGATGGAGTAGACAACTATGGTAGTGCTTGGTTTACGACGGGAGTTGGTGCATAAGAAGGTGCATTGGACTCCGCATTCGTTCCAGGGTCATGATTTGCTAGAGTAAAAGCGTTGAATGTCAATTTGTCCATGATCTCCAGGACCACAGAAGTCAATGCTTGCATGGTCTCAATTAATGTATTCAATCCGTCTCAACGGCTTTTATACGTTGTTGATGATTGGACCCCTCATTGCTTCCCGTGTTGTTACCTTCGTCGGCAATGTAGACGGACATCAGGTGATGGAAAATAGAGGGCACAGTGGATCTTTCGCTCTCCAGCTCCGACGCTTGAGTTTCGCCTTCCTGAGGGTAAACGGTAAGTTGCAATCGTCCTCTGACTCGAAGCAGTTGCTACCCCCAGCTTGCTGATAGCTTCACTTCTGGAAGCATATGTGTCAGTCCCATAAACATCTTCGCCTGGTTGAATGAAGGGTTGTCATAGATCATAGGGATTT
>JANAVB010014205.1:0-25000 GCA_029216955.1 Iris pallida
AGGACGGAAAGCTCATCGACGACCGGGCTACTCAGAGCTATGTAAGTACTAATTTAGATTTCGTTAATTTTTAACATAACTTGAAGAATATACAAATAACCATATAGTTAATAATAATTAAATATTTTAGACGTTTATTAGGCTAATTTAGGTAAGTACTAATTTATAGAGATACACAATAATTTCTAGGATGAGTTTGTTAGGCTACGTGAGCGTGCGAGTGCTAATGCACCGGCAGAGGGAGGGGTTGGTACATCGCAGTCCTCTCTGCCTCAGTCGAAGGACGAGCTCTGGAAGACCGTCGTTGGTGGTCTTCATAGAGGTACGTACTATGGTACGGGGTCCTACGACGTATTTGTTGCGACACAGGCATCCAGGGCTCCCTCTGCCAGTGCGCATTCACAGCCCTCACAGGCCGAATCGTTCCGAGTCGATGATACCATTGCCCGCCATATTTCTGAGCTGTACGACGATATGCTGAGAAGCATTTCTAAGCAGCCAGGGTGTAATGCCCCGCTTCACATCGGTGCATTATCATGAGTCATTGACTCGAAGAGTTGTATTGACCCGATGAGGTATCGATGCAAATCGATGCAAGTGTTACGTTGGCCAAAGGTAAGCTTTGAGTCGGTTGGAATCTATGAATCGAATCGATGCAAAGAATAAGTTACGTTTGAGCAAGTGCTAATGTTAGTTGATATGGTGTGCAGGCTATGCCTTTATACTGGATTATGGATTGTGGCATGGGCACGATAGGCCAAATCAACCGAGTAGAGCAAAGGAATGGCTAAGTCCGAGAGTTAGCTATACGACCATGTTATGGAAGCGAGCCACTTCAACTCGACGAAACGACAAGGCGTATCGGCTTAAGGTGGGCGGGTTCTTGACTCTCTCTCCCTATTCGTTCAATTCTAATAAAATATGTTATGGTATGCGTAAGATATTATTGAGTTAGGGAGCGTGGCTCGACGACGAAAGATCTAAATATGCGTTGAACACTAAGATAGAACATTGAACGATCGAAAATTGAAGCGACGTGCATCAAGTGCATGGGTCGCGGTAGGGCATGATGGTAGAACATTGAAAGACAATATCGAGATGTGCATCATGTGCACGGCTCCGAGAACATTGAACACTAGGCGTAGAATATTGAATACGGTGTTGAGCGTGCCTTCGGGCACAGAAGCTATGAAATAACTGAGTAACTTACGAATGGTACACATTTAATATGAGTACGAGATGACTAAGCCGTTGGACGTCGTGCATCAATATAGATGTGTTGGGACATAACGTCGACGGAGCTCCCCATACCGATGGTGGATTATGTTTACGAGATGCGACTATGTTTATGAGGCAGGACTATGTTTATGGAATACGAGATCGGTTGGTATGCTATGGATTGTATGCTATGGTACGTATTGCATGGTCAATGGACTCGGATGGCCCGTGCACGGGTACGGCTTCCCTTGAATGGTTACGCCGGGGCGCCAGGACCGTTCGGCCTAGGAGGGAATTATGTCTGGTATTTATGGTGCATAATATTCGGACGGATTGCGATCGTCCAGTGCTGTGATAAGCTTTGATATCCGTAAGTTTGGGATCCTTCGGATACTGGACTAGCAACCCGTATCGAAGCGATTGTAGGCTTACACATAAGAGATGCCAAATCTATTACGGTGCGAAATACCGTGACCTTCATATAGATAGGGCCGGTGGGCTGAGATGAGAGCTGGGTGCAGGCGCAGGGCCTGCCACCCATTATGCATATGTTTACATTTATGATTGGTCGGTTGCACGAATCGTATGATTGCTTATGTAAGTTCTAACCATGGCAGGCTAGGCAAAGAGGAACGGGATGTGCACGATCACTATGTTTATGTTCCTATTATGCCTAGCTGTATCTGCTGCAGGAACACGGGATATGGGACACATTTATGATAAGTTGTTATATATGAAGATTGCCCTGAAACTGATCCTAAGGCTAAGTAGAAAGATCACCAATAATGATGCATGTTCCACTAAATGATTTAGTATTTGGTATGGGTGCGAGCAGGTCTCGATCAGTGCGAAGCGAGGACGAAAGCACTAATCCCCTACTAGTTTATGTGCAGGCTCAGGTTATGATCGGCTCGGGGCGGAGCTTGGCTTGGACGTGCCGAGGCATGGAGTCCTTGGCGTTCAAGAGAAGCTTCCGCATAGGCGTTCGGACTTGCGACATGGAGATGTTCGGTCGAAGACAACTTAGTGGCTATAAAGAGGTATAATGTATAGAACAATGTAATCCTTTGTGAGCTAGAGAGATCATGAGCGTTGTAGCCAATTGGCATATATGTTCGGCTATTCAGAGCCTTTGTAATCTTCAGTTCATTATGAATAGAAGAGATTCTTGTGTTATACTTTGTTTCCTTTCGCTGCTTATGTTACGAATTTGAGATAATCACTATGTAAATCGTTATCTTGCCTTGCACGAGCGCAACTCCAGGCTCGTACGGCATCACGCTCTAGCGAGGACGATGATTCGGGTGAAATCTAGCAAAGACGAGCGATTTCCCGGATCGGGGCGTGACAAGTTGGTATCAGAGCGGTTCCATCCTCTGGACCGTAAATGAATCTCTTTGACCCTCAGTTGCTTCGCTATCGAATTCAGTTGACTCTAAGTTGTTTCCGCAACCGCATGGCTCATGGATCTGCTCGACGCTACATTGGATGTTCCATACAATAAGTCTATATTAAGTGCGTACGTCTGCCACAAGTATGTCGTGACTATTACGGTATCTCCGGGTGCCATCGGAGAGTGTTGGTTGCACGAAGTGCAACGGGTTATGAGATTATTGTTTTCCGAAGTGCAAGAAAGTTGTGAATGCTGGTCGTACGAAGTGCAACGAATATGGTGATGTTGGTTGCATGAAGTGCAATGATATATGTGTTGTCGGTCGCACGAAGTGCGAGGAGTTATGTGTTATCGGTCGCACGAAGTGCGAGAAGATATGTGTTGCTGGTTGCACAAAGTGCAACGGGTCGATATGTGAGGCGATGCGTGTTATGTTGCTATACGAATGATTATGTGTTGTGGATTGCACGGAGTACAGCAAGTCGTGAATCGTTCATTGCATCGGTGCAACGAGTCGATATGGTATGAAGCGTGTTGTATGGCTATGCGGATGGATAGCGATATGTTGTACGAGATTGAGTAAAGAGCTTGAGTATCGAGAATGAGTTGTTGCATGAGTTGCAACGAACAAGATTCAGAAAGATTACGGATGCGATAGTAACGAATCGAGTTGGTCACGGAGATGAGTTGAGTAGGCGAACATGTATGTTGGCCGAATGTCGCATTGAGCTTTAAATAAGTGAATGTTGCGGGCGTGATCGATATGATCGCTAAGATACGGTTAGATTGAATGTGTGTCAAACTTGAGCTAACGCTAGAGCTGGGATCGGAAGGATCGCCATACGGGATAGTTGATTGAGAAAGAGATGTCGGACCTATGCGGAATGTGATGTCAGGTAATGACTCAATTTCGAGTGGTATATGCAATACCAATTGTGCGAGCAAGAGTAGCGAAGTATTGTATCGATAACGATATGCTCGATCCTGAGTGGTATATGGAATACCGCTTAGCGATAGCTATGTTAAGCCATTTGGTGTCTTGCGATAGATTTTGTCGAGACGATTATGTTGTTACGCTATGTTTGTCCTCAATGGACGGAGTAGTACCTAGACTCGGGTAGGAATGACTTGAGAGAAAGTCGATGCAAGTATGCTTCGATGAATTGACTTGAGCGATTATGCGTGAAGTCGTACATATGGATGATACGTCGGACGAGGATTCGTTAAGTATAAGTCGAACGATAGGCGGAGCATAGCGAAGGAATGTTACGTTGAGGAAGTGGTCGACCCGATCGAACTTATGTTGAGTTAGTACGAAGACTTCTTCGGAACGAATTGAGTAGGCACGGAGAAATTATGCGAACGAATATGGGTTAGTGCGATGAGTCGGTAGCACGATTGCAAGTACGAGTTAGAGATATGAGGATGAATATATGAATTGGAAATTGTGTCACGATTATGGTAGTGAGTTATAACGGAATGAATCTTGATAAGTGCGAGACTTGATTCGTATTCGAGTTCGAAAAATGGTAATAATTGCAACGGGTTTGAGCTTATGAGAAAGAAAGATGTTCAAGTTATGCATATCGACGATGGTATTGAGAGGTATCAAAGACGATATGCAATAACTCAGAAATACTCTGATTGAATTAACGAAAATTATGTTGAGCGTTGTTGTTGGATGAATAAGATGCAAGTTAAGTTATGGCAATTGAAATAATAATAGTAGGAGTGCTTCGGAGAATTTGAGAGTGGATGAATACTGCTTGGATGAAATCGAAAGTGTCTGGATTGATTCGTGGATAACCACTATATTGACATTCTTGTCTTATGCGAGTGCAACTCCAGCATCGCACATGCGTCACGCCAAATTAGGGTGATCATTCTGCGTGAGCGTTGGTATGGTGATTCATCCAGCGGGGGTGATCGAACTTGCAAGGCGTGGCAAATTGGATTCGACTTGTGGTTTGATGCGAACGTTATTCGAAGATGGTTTTGATGAGTATGGAATGTGTCGGACTATGATCACGAATAGGTAAACTCGGACGTGAGACGAGTAGATGTTATACGGCTAGCGAAAAATTGTCGACAGTAATTCATAAGTGATTCGAGTAGTAAACGACGCATCAGTTACGCGGGGATAGATAAACTATGGATTGATGCATTTCGCCGGATTGGAGAAAGTCTCGTAGGAATTGTCGGAAATTGATTTGGCTCCGCGATAGGATATAGCATGGTTCATTGTAACTGTCCTTCTTTGATGATCTTCAATTATCGAGCGTAGTTTCGGGACAGATGACCCTAGAAGACTTGACCGCCAAATCAAGTGAATGTTGAAGTCCCATAGGACGACCCTAAGGAAGCCGCATAAGAAATTTCGTCAAGGATCAAGGATGATGTAGTGCATGTTGAGGATAAGTCTAAGCGAGTAAGTATCGTGTTTCGGAAGTTAGCGAGTAGCCTTCGCCTAGATCGATATGGTTAGAAAGTTTATGATCGATCGAATGGATACGCAGATAGATTTGGTTAGTCGAGGATCGAGTATATAGTGAGGAACGTGTCTCGTATAGTGATGCGGTAAGGCGATTGCAAGGATTCTGCAATGCGCGAGAGCAACGGATAGTAGAATGACCCTAAGAGTTGTGTCGTAGATCGGCTTGAGTAACTGTCACGCCCCGCTCCCGTAGGAGCGATCGTCCTCGCTAAGGCGTGATGCCGCACGGGCCTAGGTTGCGCCCGTGCAAGGCCAAGTCCAGAAACGGCCGATTTGAGTTCTAGGCCACAGAGTCGCACAGAGTATCCCCATTTGCAGCGGAATATAAATGAACACAATTGAAGCGTAACCAAATTCTTTATTGATATTCAACAAGTTTACAAGCGGCGCTAGGCCGATATTACAAGTCGCTCAAGCTCTCTCTCTCTCTGAAACATAAAAGGCGTGCCAAGTGGCTTACAAGATGGAATGATTCATGGCGATGTTCCGATACATTATGTCCCGTATATGGTGCTCCAGCTCCTTGCAACGCTCCAAGGCCCAGAGATAGCTCCGCGCCTTAGCACGTTCGATTGAAGCTCCGCACCCGCCGGCGTCTCCTGCATCCTGCAAGTAGACTGTGGGGTTATCAGTACATTGTTATGCACTGGTGGGGAGGCTAGCTCGCCCATAATCACTATCATTACTGAACACGTTCCATTTACTTGTGTGCATCTCTATCATTCATTGTCTTTCTAATCTTGCCTTAGGGTCATTTACATGGCATATGATATAACCTATCCCGTGTTACCGATTTCAAGTGTCGCATGGAAATACATGCACAACTTACCCATACTTACCGTCCGGCCTTCCCTGTTCAGAGCAAACCAAGTTAGACAACAGTTCATGTGTAATAACATAACGTAGACGCATTCTTTAACTCATTTATACTCATTATCCTTTTGGAGTGGCACATTTCAAGTCATTCAGTAGGCACTTGTTCATTTAACTTTTAACTTAGACTACTCTGATTTCAATGCAAGGACTTGCACGTGGATTGCCACCAGCAAAGCCCACTTAATCTATATGCATCGGTCGCTGGCACCACAAGCCATCCTGGACTTTCTCCTTGGTATTTTCTCACCTATCATGGCGTGCGGCTGGTTCACCCTGATAGTCTCTTGAAATATACCCCGCACTTACGTCTCTTGGTGCCCAAGCCCGCCCCCAAGCAGCCCGTAAGCCCCTTTTGGATCCGCCTAGGCCGGCATATCCCCCCTTTGATCATGCCGCGGAATCCCCTTTCACGGTCACAGCATACGCCACCCCTCGCTCGTGCCGTTGTCCACGACCATTTCGTATTTTATTATCATTTTAACTTAATGGCTGTCTTTGAGCCTTAGGCTAACCCTTAGCCTTCTTACGTTATCGACCAGGTTGGCGTCCGTGCAGCGCGGGTAGCGAGCCCCGATGCACGTGCCCGTCACACCTGTCGCTAATCCTTCTTTCTTTTCTTATCTTTTCAAGTTTCCTTTCCTTTTCTTTCTTTCTTTCACTTGTTCATTAGTTCATCGATTCATTCACGTATTCATTCGTTGATTCACTTATTCGTTTGCTCTTTCATTTATACATTCATTCTTTGGCTCGTTGATTCATTCGTTCATTTACACATTACGCAACTCCCAGTGCGGGAGTCGCCTTGGCGACCCATTGGTCCCATAATCTTTCAATGTTGCTACACTCTACTCGAAAACGACTATGTTGATAGTCTTCCGTTCATTGTTGTAACTCATTCATTGTTTCATTATTGGACGCATAAGGGCATCGACGTAGGCTTGTGCCTTAGCACGAGCATGGAGCGCGGGCGGGAGTTCTCGTATTTTCCATGTTACTTTCCATATTCAATACAAGCATACAAGTTGGGATTATTCCCTTAGCTAGGTGCGTTGGGTCATTTATTAGCATACAAGATGTTATCGCCTAGCGATTCTCGTGTTTGTGTCCGCATTATTATGTGCATAGGCTAAGCAAAGACGGGTTCATCGGAGCCACCCACCTTAGCGATGTTCGCATCGGCCGAGCGATATTCCGAGCGCGCCTTTGAAAGTCTAAGTCTGGATTCATCCTGTCGGGCAAATGTAAGCCTTGCATCGATTCGCATCGATACTTCATCGGGATGAAGCAACTCTTCGGGTCGACGGCTCGTTTGAGTTGTTGCACTTGCCGTTTGGAATCGGCGTTCCGCTAGGGCGGAGCGGGTCACTACATAATACACCACTCAAAACAAGTCTCGCCCTCGAGACTTCCTGAGTGCAGGTCATCCTACCATTCCTTAACTCAGACCGTATACATACCTTAGACAATTTTCTATGCATCGTCGTTCGATGGCATCGAACGACACTCGGTTTCTTTCTAAGTTCCGTGTCGTATACGTTTTGGTCGATTTTTTATTGGATAGCTTCTCGTTCATTTTAGACTTGATGTTATCTTTTCAATTCAAGCGTTTCTTCGTATTGGTTTCTATTTCTTCGTGTCATGGGACTGGAGTGGTTGCACAAGGCACGTTGTAATTCGTCGAATGTGAGGGTCGACCAAGTCTAAGTAATTTCCATCTGATTCAAGACCAAGTATTTCACTTTCGTCGAGTACGTCTCCCAACCAACGATTCAATTCGTTGTCCCAACTCTACTCGCGGAACATCCATTCCTATCATTTCTATGGCCAGGACTTAATCGTACGCACTCTGCCTACACGTTCCTTTGGTTGTCGAGCCACGCTTGCACGACTATCGATCACTTCCCTTAACACGATTTCATGCTCACGATACTCTTTCATCCCCCAAGTCGTGCAAGCACTCAACGTATCATTTGGTTGGATCGTGCACGCATTCCAAGCGTCCCCAAAATATATGCATTCAACCAATCCGCATGATAGTAAGTTTGTCATTCTCACTCGAGTCGCATCGTGCACATACTCAAGCGTCCCTGAAATATATGCATGTCAGCCGAGTCTCGTGAGCAGGGTTTCCTACTCTTGATCCACTCTTTCAATTCATGCCAATCCTCATGCTCAATCCCTCGATTGTTAACTCTTGCAATAGGGGCGTCTCGCCTATCCGCTAGGCCAATTCTCAAGGCTAAGTCAATGTCAGGATTGGAATCATAGTTCCCCAACAATAATGCCAACACTGACCCCAATCCTAGGGTCAAACCAAAGTCGGTGATACGGGATTTTTCTACCCAAGCTCGTGTTACTCAGATTCCTAAACATCGAGCACGATCACTTAGTTCGCATAGATGCATTCGTTTTGCAACATCCAAATCTGTTCAATCACCAAATTCTAAACCAATTCATGTATTCGATCACGAGGTCATCAGCTCGACAATACGTTCTGCCCCAATCTCACGCGAGTCCGATTATCCACGGCGGTTCATGAATCACCATGCAACGCTCCTGCGGAATAATCATTCTCATCGGGGCGTAACTCTTGTTTGAGTTTAGACTAACTCATTCTCGATACGCAGATTGGACCTACTCAATCCTCAAGTTCAACTCTTCAAACACACAATTCATCCTCAAGTCTCCTTCGTGTCAGACCACAAGTCGAAGTATACGAGTTGCCACGCCAGGCGAGTACCGATCACTCCCGCTGTATGAATCACCATACCAGCGCTCACGCGGAGTGATAGTCCTAGTCGGCGCGACGCATGTGCGAGGCTGGGGTTGCGCTCGCATAAGGCAAGAACGTCTACGTTGTGGTTGACAACGAAGTAAATCCAAGCACTCCGTTTTCATCCAAGCCAAGTCTATATTTGATAGTCCGACCGTCATTCATCCTCGAGCCAAGTTTATCTTTTCCTCGACACATCCTTAATGACCCAAGTATAGCATCCAACGGAACAATGACATTTGCATGATCGTCATTCGCCGAGTCGGAGTGCCCCCGAGTTATCGCATATCGATCTTCGATACGCCTCAATACCATCGACGATATGCGTAACCTGACGATCTTCCTTTGCAACCGATTTTCGAGTCATGCATTGATGCTATTGTCCGAGTTGGATATTCCATAATTTCCTCGATATTCAAGATCAAGTTCGACCGCTATCTCTCCAGCTAGGGTCAGAATCGTTGTTCAAACTCAAGTCGCGATTCATTTGAATCAATCCGAGATCGTACGCGCAATCCTCTAAGTTTCCTCGATCAAGACCATTCATTTACCTCTGTCGTTCCGAGTCGTTTTCTAACTCACGTTGTCTAACGACAAGTTGTCCGAACGACATCTCGCTCGGGACAATCGAAGTCACAACCAACTAAGTGTGACGCGTTCTAAGGCTTTGCGCGACCGCATCGCCTTGCCGACGTACTCGTAATCCTCAATTTCGCTCGAACTATTTCCAAGACGTCCATACACCACTCGGATTCGAGCCATCTGATCTAGTCCTCAATCACATTCTTTTTCTTCTCCAAACCTATCACATACACCACTCGGGTTCAAGCCATACGGTCTAATCCTCAATCACGTTTGCGCCACGCGCTAAGACGTCTTATCGATTCGTTCAACGAATCGCTAGCGTAGTCGTTCGTGCCGTTGCGACGCATTAAATCGTTCGCAATAATCCTCAAGGTCCAAATCGATCCTTCGAGTGCGCCTAAGCGTTAACTCGATAACGTTCCTATCGATACACACTCAAAGTGTATCTCCGTTCTCGATCGAGCGATACGTTGATATCGCTCGCAACCCGATGGCACCCAAGAGTCGAGGTGCGCGACACGCGGACTAAGTTGTACCGCTTAACCATCCCGTTTGGACCTCATTCAAGTTTGCACGCTCACTTATTCTCGTTCGCAACTCGTTTGCACCAAAGGGTCTAGGTGCGCGATACTCCGCACAACTTAGCCAAAAGGCTGCGTGCAAAACCATCCCGTTCGAATAATACTCCGGTCTCGTGTACCCGTTTGCTATCGTCAGCGTAAGCCTATTCAAGCATGCCTCGCGTTTGCTAACTCTTAGCATTTAATTTTCGTCCGACTCGAGTCCGTCGTGGTTCGGCACAAAGGCCATCGCCTATCAGTCCCGTGCAACCGAGTACTCGTACGAGCTTTCGCAATATTAGACTTATTGTATGGAACATCCCAATGCACAACGAGAGAGAGCATACACTTCTTTTGTTTCCAACGCGAGCTTTCAAAACTGAGATAATCGAAATGAAGTCCAAGGACGTAAAGCCGTGCTCTGATACCAATCTGTCACGCCCCGCTCCCGTAGGAGCGATCGTCTTCGCTAAGGCGTGATGCCGCACGGGCCTAGGTTGCGCCCGTGCAAGGCCAAGTCCAGAAACGGCCGATTTGAGTTCTAGGCCACAGAGTCGCACAGAGTGTCCCCATTTGCAGCGGAATATAAATGAACACAATTGAAGCGAAACCAAATTCTTTATTGATATTCAACAAGTTTACAAGCGGCGCTAGGCCGATATTACAAGTCGCTCAAGCTCTCTCTCTCTCTGAAACATAAAAGGCGTGCCAAGTGGCTTACAAGATGGAATGATTCATGGCGATGTTCCGATACATTATGTCCCGTATATGGTGCTCCAGCTCCTTGCAACGCTCCAAGGCCCAGAGATAGCTCCGCGCCTTAGCACGTTCGATTGAAGCTCCGCACCCGCCGGCGTCTCCTGCATCCTGCAAGTAGACTGTGGGGTTATCAGTACATTGTTATGCACTGGTGGGGAGGCTAGCTCGCCCATAATCACTATCATTACCGAACACGTTCCATTTACTTGTGTGCATCTCTATCATTCATTGTCTTTCTAATCTTGCCTTAGGGTCATTTACATGGCATATGATATAACCTATCCCGTGTTACCGATTTCAAGTGTCGCATGGAAATACATGCACAACTTACCCATACTTACCGTCCGGCCTTCCCTGTTCAGAGCAAACCAAGTTAGACAACAGTTCATGTGTAATAACATAACGTAGACGCATTCTTTAACTCATTTATACTCATTATCCTTTTGGAGTGGCACATTTCAAGTCATTCAGTAGGCACTTGTTCATTTAACTTTTAACTTAGACTACTCTGATTTCAATGCAAGGACTTGCACGTGGATTGCCACCAGCAAAGCCCACTTAATCTATATGCATCGGTCGCTGGCACCACAAGCCATCCTGGACTTTCTCCTTGGTATTTTCTCACCTATCATGGCGTGCGGCTGGTTCACCCTGATAGTCTCTTGAAATATACCCCGCACTTACGTCTCTTGGTGCCCAAGCCCGCCCCCAAGCAGCCCGTAAGCCCCTTTTGGATCCGCCTAGGCCGGCATATCCCCCCTTTGATCATGCCGCGGAATCCCCTTTCACGGTCACAGCATACGCCACCCCTCGCTCGTGCCGTTGTCCACGACCATTTCGTATTTTATTATCATTTTAACTTAATGGCTGTCTTTGAGCCTTAGGCTAACCCTTAGCCTTCTTACGTTATCGACCAGGTTGGCGTCCGTGCAGCGCGGGTAGCGAGCCCCGATGCACGTGCCCGTCACACCTGTCGCTAATCCTTCTTTCTTTTCTTATCTTTTCAAGTTTCCTTTCCTTTTCTTTCTTTCTTTCACTTGTTCATTAGTTCATCGATTCATTCACGTATTCATTCGTTGATTCACTTATTCGTTTGCTCTTTCATTTATACATTCATTCTTTGGCTCGTTGATTCATTCGTTCATTTACACATTACGCAACTCCCAGTGCGGGAGTCGCCTTGGCGACCCATTGGTCCCATAATCTTTCAATGTTGCTACACTCTACTCGGAAACGACTATGTTGATAGTCTTCCGTTCATTGTTGTAACTCATTCATTGTTTCATTATTGGACGCATAAGGGCATCGACGTAGGCTTGTGCCTTAGCACGAGCATGGAGCGCGGGCGGGAGTTCTCGTATTTTCCATGTTACTTTCCATATTCAATACAAGCATACAAGTTGGGATTATTCCCTTAGCTAGGTGCGTTGGGTCATTTATTAGCATACAAGATGTTATCGCCTAGCGATTCTCGTGTTTGTGTCCGCATTATTATGTGCATAGGCTAAGCAAAGACGGGTTCATCGGAGCCACCCACCTTAGCGATGTTCGCATCGGCCGAGCGATATTCCGAGCGCGCCTTTGAAAGTCTAAGTCTGGATTCATCCTGTCGGGCCAATGTAAGCCTTGCATCGATTCGCATCGATACTTCATCGGGACGAAGCAACTCTTCGGGTCGACGGCTCGTTTGAGTTGTTGCACTTGCCGTTTGGAATCGACGTTCCGCTAGGGCGGAGCGGGTCACTACAGTAACGGTTAGACTATGTGTGTTTGGACGCATCGTAAGAGACCTTGGGTCAGAAAGATTGTTGCCTTTGAGCATCGTAGGCTCAAGTTGACCTCTTGAAGTTGGGAGAGCGCGAGCATGTATGTCTAGATAAGTTACCTAGTGGGGGTAGCCCCAGACGCGATGCGTAGGCAGTTCGAGAACATGGGTCGTGTTGGGATAGTTGTGTGGGAGACTTAGTACGAATTGTAGACAAGGAAATTGATGACATGTTGACTTAGTCCATGTCGTTAAGGCCAAGTGTTATGAATGATTGGATGAAAGACTTGAGTTATGTAAGAGACAGACAACGGTTGGGCGAATAGGCGTTGCACAGAATTGTTGTGATCGGATGCGCAATGACTCGATGCAATGCAAGTGTTAGGTGGCCGACGAGAAACTTATGAGATCGAAGTTACGGGTCTGAATCTAGTTATGTGCAGAGATATATGGAAGAGGATCGCATGTTATGGGATGATGCATACGAGAAGTATTTGGGAATAGGCGCTAAGGTATGACTAAGTCGAATACGAAATGATTGGTGTTAAGGATTTAAGTTGAGCATGTTAGCTTTGTCCCGATATCCTACAGCTGAGCTTGGCTGAAATACATATATTGGTGGGATGCCTAAAATATGTGTATGATCCAAACTAAGTTGTATGATTCTAACGATAGTAGCACGAGATCGTGAAGTGATCTATGCGAGGCACTTGGATTAATTATTGGTTTCGGTTCGAGGACGAACCTGATTTTGAGTGGTATATTATGTAATGCCCCGCTCCGCATCGGTGCATTATCATGAGTCGTTGACTCGAAGAGTTGCGTTGACCCGATGAGGTATCGATGCAAATTGATGCAAGTATTACGTTGGCCAAAGGTAAACTTTGAGTCGGATGGAATCTATGAATCGAATCGATGTAAAGGATAAGTTCCGTTTGAGCAAGTGCTAATGTTAGTTGATCGGGTGTGCAGGCTATACCTTTATACTGGATTACGGATTGTGGCATGGGCGCGATAGGCCAAATCAACCGAGTAGAGCAAAGGAATGGCTAAGTCCGAGAGTTAGCTATGCGACCAAGTTATGGAAGCGAGCCGCTTCAACTCGGCGAAACGACAAGGCGTATCGGCTTAAGGTGGGTGGGTTCTTGACTCTCTCTCCCTATTCCTTCATGTCTAATAAAATATGTTATGGTATGCGTAAGATGTTATTGAGTTAGCGAGCGTGGCTCGGCGACGAAAGATCTAAATATGCGTTGAACACTAAGATAGAACATTGAACGATCGAAAATTGAAGAGACGTGTATCAAGTGCAAGGGTCGCGGTAGGACATGATGGTAGAACATTGAAAGACAATATCGAGATGTGCATCATGTGCACGGCTCCGAGAATATTGAACACTAGGCGTAGAACATTGAATACGGCGCTGAGCGTGCCTTCGGGCGCAGAAGCTATGAAATAATTGAGTAACTTACGAATGGTACGCATTTAATATGAGTACGAGATGACTAAGCCGTTGGGCACCGTGCATCAATATGGATGTGTTGGAGCATAACGCCGACGGAGCTTCCTATACCGATGGTGGATTATGTTTACGAGATGCGACTATGTTTATGAGGCGGGACTATGTTTATAGAATACGAGATCGGTTGGTATGCTATAGATTGTATGCTATGGTACGTATTGCATGGTCAATGGACTCGGATGGCCCGTGCACGGGTACGGCTTCCCTCGAACGGTTACGCTGGAACGTCGGGACTGTTCGGCCTAGGAGGGAATTATGTGTGATATTTATGGTGTACAACATTCGGACGGATTGCGACCGTCCAGTGCTGTGATAAGCTATGATATCCGTAAGTTTGGGATCCTTCGGATACTGGACTAACAACCTGTATCGAAGCGATTGTAGGCTTACACATAAGAGATGCCAAGTCCATTACGGTGCGAAATACCGTAACCTTTATATAGATAGGGCCGGTGGACTGAGATGAGAGCTGGGTGCAGGCGCAGGGCCTGCCAACCATTATGCATATGTTTACGTTTATGATTGGTCGGTTGCACGAATCGTATGATTGCTTATGTAAGTTCTAACCATGGCAGGCTAGGCAAAGAGGAACAGGATGTGCACGATCACTATGTTTATGTTCCTATTATGCCTAACTGTATCTGCTGCAGGAACACGGGATATGGGACACATTTATGATAAGTTGTTATATATGAAGATTGCCCTGAAACTGATCCTAAGGCTTGTGAGCACCCTGAATTTCGGGTTAGTTTTTTTCATTATTTTATTTTCTGATTGATTGGTTTTGATAAATAATTTATTCTGCTATTTTTCCTTAAGTGTGTTTTCTGTGCCTTTGATATTTGGAGTGTCAGGGATGTTCAACTCTGGAAATCTTCTTCACGAGTTTTGGAGTGGACATGATTAGTATACCTAGAGGGAGTATGGACATTTTAATTTCGAGGACGAAATTTTTATAAGGTGGGTAGGATGTGAGCACCCTGAATTTCGGGTTGGTTTTTTTTCATTATTTTATTTTCTGATTGATTGGTTTTGATAAATAATTTATTCTGTTATTTTTCCTTATGTGTGTTTTTCGTGCCTTTGATATTTGGAGTGTCAGGGATGTTCAACTCTGGAAATCTTCTTCACGAGTTTTGGAGTGGACATGATTACCTTCATGATGGTATATAGTGTCCCACTCAAACTTGTTCTCTTGTGCTCTTTTTGCTTCGCTGAACTTCTGGTCGATTTAGACCATTTGATTATTAATTAATTTTCTCACTCTTTTCCTTGATCATTATTAGCACGTTACCGTGACTTTTAATTTTGGAGCGCAAGACCAGTCAGTTTCTTGAAACCAACTTCTCATGCAAGATCTACTCGAGACGCTCGTCACCCATGACCTTCGTGTCCCACTCAGACACGCCATCTTGTGCTCCATTTGCTTCACACAACTTTTTCGACACGTGACCTGATTTTATTTCACCCCACGGCGTCACATTTATTTTACAACTTGATTTGTGGGTCCCCTGTCGACCAAAACCTGTCAGCCCCAATTATGGACATGGCCGACATCGAGCCTAGTACCCGCCTGCCACTTGTGTCCCATTTATTGGAATTTCTATGTGCTACTTATTTGCCCATGATCATCAACGCCTATTTTTAATTTGATTTTTGCACAATGTCCGGTTTTGACCCAATCCGGCTCCACCGAGTCCAGCCCAGCTCCATGTTATTCTCCATCATGACACCCTCATATTTTCTTGTCCAAAAATATCAAGTACTCACCTACCCATTTTTTCTATATTTAATAGAAATTTTGTTGAATTAAAATTCCTATAGGATAACATATTTTTTTTCTATATTTAATCATAGCCATTGATTTCCCTCAAATTAATCCCATCCATACATTTTTCTACATCCAAATCAACCAACCTAGGCCGGCCCTAAATTTTATGTGGAAAGAATTCTCTCTTTCTCTCTCTCTCTTTAATTTATTACTCTTATCCTCTCTCTCTCTCATTTTCCCTCAAACCAAACAAAACACCAACAGCAACACAAGCCATGCACCACCACCTCCCACATGGCTCGACCCCCACTCCGGCGTGGCCTCGCCGCCGGCCACCCTGGCCAGGCAGGCCGTGCGCCACCACCAGCTCCTCCATCCAGCTCTCTCCTCCTCCTCCTTCTCCTTCACTAAACCATCCCCACCACCAACCCGAGCCAACCACCCGACTCCACATAGCCCGCCACCACCAGCCCTTGGCCGTGCCGCCCCTGGCCTCGCTGGGCCAGGCCAGACAAGCGCGCTGCCGTGCCTCGTCGCCGGCCAGGCCGCGCGAGCCCGACAGTGCGCACAGCAGCGTGCATGGCCGGCCGCGCGCGCGCACGAACGGCGCTGGCCGCCGCCGTCGGCCGTTGCGCCGTCGTGGGCACCCCCCTCTCTCTGGCGAGCTTCAACGTGCATCCCCCTGACGGCCACCATCCTCCGGGACGCGCCGTCGAGGCGATTCGTGCATTTTGCACGACATCCCGTCGTGACGCGCGCGAAATCGAGTTCGTTTTGGCACCCCGTCGCAGCAACTTCGTGCACATTTTTCCAGAAATTTGACAGTTGGATCGATGATTTCTACGCTCCGTCACAATCTCGGTATATCCACTTTCACTCCTGTCAATTTTCGTCCGTTAATTTTATCGTTTGATACATCAAAATCGGCCACCAAGTTGGCCGTTTAAATTACATTAAATTTGGACAGTTTCGCGGGGCCAACTTCGTCAGCTTGTATCTCCTCCACCGCAGCTCCTTTTGGCGTGCTACCAGTTCCTATGTGAAGCTGGTATAACCCTCTTACTACCCCTCCAGTTTCGTTTCATTGTAAGCTTGTTTGATTGGTTGAATTCAACGCCAAAGTTGGCCGTCCGAATTCGTAATTTCCAACTTGTAAAATTCCATTTTTGAACACGGGACTCTAGATTTCATTTCTGACACCACCATTAGATTCGTGTCGTCGTTCTGGCATGTTTTCATATTAAATTTGTTAGATTTGGAGAACGTGGGCCCTGGCACGCATTTCGGTGCAAAGTGGGTCCCACATTCTGGATCAACGGGACATTTTGACGCCGGCTCATCGGAATCCAATTCCGGATATACCGTTGAGTTTGTATCGTCATTCTGAACTCGTTGACATATAATTTGCTAGGTTTTGGTGGACATTGGATCTGGCACGCATTTCGGTGCAAGTCGGATACCAATATCCGGATCAACGGGTCATTTTGAGATCGGCTCATCGGAATCCAATTCCGGAGATACCGTTGAGTCTGTATCATCATTCTGGACTTGTTGACAGGTAGTTTGATGAGTTTTGAGAACATTGGCTCCGGCACGCATTTCCGTACAAACCAGAATTTCTAAGTTCTGGTCAACGGACCAAATTGAGATCGGGTCAACGGAATCCAATTCTGGAGATACCGTTGGGTTCGTATCATCATTCTGGTTTCATGGACATATAATTTTTTTATTTTATAGACTTATTTTCTTGCACGTTTTTCGGTGCAAAACGGCTCCGACACGGACACCGTTTTGACCCGAAATTACCTTTTTGCCCTTGTGTCCAAATTGGACCGTTGGATAGGCTATCCTACCTAATTTGACCATTCTGGACACGTTGGCGATGTTTATTTCATCGTCCGACAATGTTTGTTGATAATTTCTTTGAGTTTAACCTTTTTAGAATTAATTAATAATTAATTCTTATAATGTTCGTATTTCGGGATTAGTACAACGAAACTGAGCTCAGTCAATCCCAGTGATCTCACATCGCTGAAATTGATAAGATGGACACGTGGATCACTATAATAAGATTATCAATTTTACCGATAATCTTTTTATCTCGATTTGCGTGACGTAAGTTTCAACGTACGAATAAAGAAGTACACTTTATATCTTTAATAATTAGACTAGATTTGACCCTGTTTGACCAAAGTTGACCCAAAATCAACTGTAAGTCAATGCTTGACCTAGTTTGACTAAATTATTGACCGGAGTTGACCTAGAGTTATTTTGACTTAGAAGAACCTAGGATAAAATAGATTGTTTGTGGATTCATTTATTACAACTTGAACACCTTGTAACCTGTGTTGCTTTAAATAGGACTCTGTGGCTTCAGTTGGACCCCCCTATACTTATCAGCTGTTCAGGTTATCAGGCGAGTACATTCTCTGATCATTTCATATCCTGCTTAGAACTATTTCTTGCAGTAGATTACTTTACTTGTACTGTCACGTTGGTTACACGGATTGGTACTATATGGATCCCTTCTTGAGATGTTATCCTTAGGGATCATCGGGTACTCTATGTTCTGTGCGTTTCACTTACATAGCGTATCACTATGCTTCGTTGATTCTTCGATCACTTGTGACATATACTCTTATGATCACAGAGTCTTCCTGGAATCCTTATCCCATTTATGGGTCTACTATGTACCACCCTTCGGGGGCTATCACCTTTCGGAGGCTTATCACCCTTCGGGGGCTACCACCCTTCGGAGGCTTATCACCTTTCGGAGGCTTACCACCCTTCGGGGGCTGTACATAGTATCATAACATAACCTGGTTGGATCCTTGTATATTGATTGGGGGTACGGGGGAGTAGAAGTGGACATGTGAATAATATACCAGTAGTGTAGCATCAGAATCATTCCATAGTGTAGCATCAGAATCATCCCATGCCATTTACATGTCCATGTTGTACTCTAACTCACTAGCCACATGTTAGTTCTCTATTTATTGTAGATATTTCTATTACAGCCTTCTCTCTCTGTTTACATACTGCACTTCTTTCAGTACCTATATCTTACTTTATTGCATGATTATATCTTCTAACCTGCTATGAACTGTTGAGATGTACTGTACTCGCTCCTGTCCTGACTGGACCTGTTGATAAATTTTACAGATGGCCTAGGATTGCCTGCTAGCCTAGAGGAGACACAGTAGAGGTTGTTTAGGTAGTTATTTCATTTTGTCTGGAGTTGTATTTACTTTGTGGATTACTGTATCTGTATTTGAGTTTTGAGATGTATTTCTGGGTTTATGTATCTTAGATACTTAGACTTCTATCTCCTGTATCTCTTTCAGATTTTATGTTTTATCTATCCTTATCATGCTCTACCTTAGATGTGATTGAGTCTGTATCTGCTATGTCACCCCCATTCGGGGAGTATAAACTGCTTAGCATTATATTGTTAAATGTTGTGACCTAGGACATCGTTCTATCGCCGACACTGCGGCGTAGGCTGGGCGTAGTTACGTTCTTGTACCCTAACAGTGGGTACGGGTCGTGACAAGGCTAAGTAGAAAGATCACCAATAATGATGCATGTTCCACTAAATGATTTAGTGTTTGGTATGGGTACGAGCGGGTCTCGATCAGTGCGAAGCGAGGACGAAAGCACTAATCTCCCACTAGTTTATGTATAGGCTCAGGTTATTATCGGCTCGGGGCAGAGCTTGGCTTGGACGTGCCGAGGCATGGAGTCCTTGGCATTCAAGAGGAGCTTCCGCATAGGCGTTCAGACTTGCGACATGGAGATGTTCGGCCGAAGACAACTTGGTGGCTATAAAGAGGCATAATGTATGGAACAATGTAATCCTTTGTGAGCTAGAGAGATCATGAGCGTTGTATCCAATTGGCATATATGTTGGGCTATTCAGAGCCTTTGTAATCTTCAGTTCATTATGAATAAAAGAGATTCTTGTGTTATACTTTGTTTCCTTTCGCTGCTTATATTACGAATTTGAGATAATCACTATGTAAATCGTTATCTTACCTTGCATGAGCGCAACTCCAGGCTCGTGTGCCATCACGCCCCAGCGAGGACGATGATTCGGGTAAAATCTAGCGAGGACGAGCGATTTCCCGGATCGGGGCGTGACACAGGGTCTCAGGCGCAAGGGGACGCTGCGTCGGTCACCGCACGCTTTGACGAGCTCGAGCGCACCGTAAGGGATGTACATGGGATACATGAGTCCATTCACGGTACCGTTACTAGGATAGCGGCTTGCATGGAGCAATACAGCGCCAGACTGCTAGCCCTAGAGGAGACGCGAACGCACCCATCTCCAGCGGTTATACTGCCTCATTCTCCAGCGGTTACACTGCCTCCTTCTACAGCGGTTGCATTGCCTCCTCCTTCATCGTCGTCGGTGGTTCTTACACCGGAGCAGTATGCTTACCTTCTTTCCAGAAGCGGTGATGCTCCTCCTGATCAGCCGTAGTCGACATATATATATTGTTGTGTGATGGCCCATTGTTGGGTCTTTTATGTGTTTCTACATACGTTGTTATTGTGTTTCATTATGTTTGACACATTTGTTGAAAATTTTCATATATCAGTGTTGAGTGATGTGTTTGTGTTTCATACGTGTTCGTGATTGTGTTTCATATTGTTTGATACTTTATGTTCGTGATGCTCCTCCTGATCAGCCGGTGTTGAGTAGTGTTCCACCGAAGGGGTCGGCGAACCCAGGGAAATGCTGCTGTAGGTGTTGATTGTGTTTCATATTGTTTGCTGCAAATGCGGCTGTAGGTGCTGCTGCAAATGCTGTATTTTTTAATATTTTACCAAATTTAGCAACGTTCAGCGACGTTTAGCGACGTACATCGACGAACATGCACGTCGCTAAGTAAGTATCGGAACGTCGCTAAATATGATTCACCTTGTCGCTGATCGTCACTAAACGTCGCTAAATACAACGTCGCTAAAACATCGCTAAACGTCGGCAATATAGCGACGTATAAATGTCGCAGAACGTCGCCATTTTGCTGACATGTCAGGTCAGCATCGATGTATGTAACGTCGCTAAACGTCGCTAGATGACGTCGGCAAACGCAGTCGTTGTACATCGCTTGTAGTCGCTGAATTAGCGATACGACTGCGTCGCTAACTGTCGTTGCAATAGCGACGTATTACGACGTCATGGTGTTTAGCGACTAAGTAAATTGCGACTACATCGAAACGTCGCTAAATACGTCGCCAATTAGATTTAGCAACGTATTTTCCCTTTTTAGCGACGTCCTCTGGCGTCACTGATTTGACAGATTTTAGTGGTGATATATAACGGCGATATCGACGAGGCTACACTTAACAGTCTGGCAATGACTAGGCAAGGCTAAAATAGCAGCTTGGACTAGCCATATATATGGATGTACCTCCTCATATGTCCTTCCCACTAAACACTTGGCAATGACTAGGCGACGATGTTCCCTCCTCCTCCTCCTGATCAACAGTAGTCATAGTTTGGACATATTTGACGTATTTATTTTATGTGTGCGTGTAATGGCCCCATTGTTGGGTCTTTTTGATGTATTTATTTCATACCTTTAGTGACATTATATGATGAGATAGGATATTTATTTCATACATTTATGTATTTATTTCTTGGGACGTAGTGTAATGCAAATATTTTTTTAAAAGACTACTTTGTTATTGATATTAACTATATATAAATTATTGGTGTAATTGAGTGTTCCACCGAAGAGGTCGACAAACCCAGAAAATTCAACAGAGAGTTGTTCCGGGTCTATTTTGATAAACTACAGACAATTTCGACGAACAATGACAAAAGGAAAACATCGCTAACATGAATCAGAACGTTACTACGATGTACTGTGGATGTCGCTAATATGTTGCTAAAATGTTCATGTGGCAAAATTTTGCCACATCAATATTATTGTAGCAAAATGTCGCTAACGTACTCGCTAACTTAGCGACATTTAGCAACACTATAGGACGTCGCTAAATAGGCGACGTCATGGCATTAAACGTCGATAATTATAAAAATGAGCGACATGTGGTCGTCGCTAAATTATGTCATTGTGGCGACTAATATCGACATTTTTATTGTCAACGAAAATGTAATACGCGAAAGCATATTGACGTCGCTAAACATATTTAGAGACGTTGATTTACAAATTAATGATATTTTTAGGCGTCACTAATTTGACTTATTTTGGTAGTAGTTAACATCTGGAGCAAACTTTGGGTTCCCGCCCTTCCTGGATTCAAGGTTACATGACTGAATCACTCTCAAACTAATTTAGAATGGTTAGAGAACTAATGAACACATCCACTAAATCTTGGAGACCGGACCTTGTGTAGGGGTGCAACTCGGACGGGTTGGGTCGTGTTTGAGGTCAATCGAGCCCAACACGATGAGTCATAGCCTAGCTCGGTCCGACCTTGGGTTCAACATATAAAGCCCAAGACCAAGCCAGGAGGATCGGGTTTGACTCGGGTTGAACTTGGGTTGGGTCGGATCCATCGAGTTTGTCGGGCTCTAGTATAATATTTGAAATAATTTTAAACAAAAGTAATATTAGACACGTAATCAAATAGCAACGAAGTCTTGATTATTACAAAATACAAACTGAAATAAAATTTAGAATAAGGAGTTGAAGATCGAGTTCAAATATTTTGAACCCAAATTTCGGGTTCTTCGGGTAACCCGACATATGAACCCGAGCCCAACCCAATTTTTGATCGAGTTCAAATATTTTGACCCAAATTCGAGCCCGAATATCTTCAACCATAGCCCAACCCAT
This sequence comes from Iris pallida, assembly GCA_029216955.1. Classification (NCBI taxonomy): domain Eukaryota; kingdom Viridiplantae; phylum Streptophyta; class Magnoliopsida; order Asparagales; family Iridaceae; genus Iris; species Iris pallida. Next base: position 22,526 of record JANAVB010014205.1, read on the forward strand.
TAACGAATTTACCAGTCGGATTCGAATTTAGTCCGTCCGAGTTACACCCCTACTTAGTGCATCAACTTTCCAACCACATGAAGCCACAAAGATCCTAAATATTAACCTAAATGAAAGGGATGGAGATGATTTATTAATGTGGACCAAGACACGTAATAGCAGATTCTCTGCAAAATCCTTATATGAATAAATTCAGCAGTCTCCCATCCTCGTCAATCAACAATTAAATCAACTTTAGTTGGACACGCCTCTGGAAAGTCCCAAGTTTGGCTTCCAAGATCTCTCACTTTATTTGCAGATTAGCTCATGAAGCTCTTGAGAATGGCCATCGGGAAACACTTAAACGTTAATCGACACATCAAGTCCGTTCTGCCGCCTCCAGGAAGAAACTTATGGCCACTTATTTCTCCATTGTCCAACTGCTAAAGCAATCTGGTTCGCCTCCTCAATCAGACTGAAGAGTATGAGTTCTCAACTCTTGGCTATCCAACCTGCTAGATGGCAGAAAATCAGTAGATCGAGCCACGTGGATGTATTATTTTTTTTCGTTTATTTGGTGGGAGTTGGAAATGACGTGCACAAAGTTTCGTGCATATGAACTCTCACATAGAAGACAACCTTGTAGAACTGGAAAAGCCAGTCATGTTCACGGAGTTTGGGCTATCAAACAAGAACAAGGACTTTAATCCCTCTAAATGCGACACATTCTATAATATATAGTATATATTCGACAAAATCTATGAATGGACGACCAACAATGGGGAAGGAGCAGGTTCCCTTATCTGGCAGTTAATGGTCGAAGGCATGGAACAATACAAAGCCTTCTATCGATAGGCTGGTAAAGGATCAGTGGTGTCGGCTTGAAGCGTTGCGGCAAGGGAAGGATTGGGCTAGGAGTGGTCTCAATAAAATCTGCTAAATTCTTGTTTTCCCTACTGTTTGTAGTTGGCTAAGAATATCTCCTCCTTTACGTGTCCACCTTGTGTCATATATATATAGTGCTTTCAAGTTTCAAATTAATGTGGTATAGTTTCCTACTAAGATGAATAAGGGCAAAGCAAGATCTTGGTGTTACTGATTTTATGATAACTGTTGTGTTGGTTGTTCCATACAATTATTACTGATTTTATGATAACTGTTGTGTTGGTTGTTTCCTACTAAGCTTGTGATTTGCCGATTGTGTTTTGTAATTCCAACTTGTTAGTGTTTGCGTTAGTTATCTCTAAAGAAACAAAGGAGGGAGAATTTATATTTCTTCTCAAAGAAAACAGTTTTGAGTGTTTTTGTGTGAATTGGTACTTCAATCAACACCAAATATAATTACTATCAATATAAGTTCATTAAACAAGGTGAGCAACTTTGCGTTATTACATAGGTAGGAGAGGAGCCATAGACTGGCTTCCTCTCAGTTTTGCAATATTTCAAGCACACACAATCACAGACACACAGACATACACATGCTGGTTTTCTGAACACAAGTACACAACAAGATACTTATTAGCACATGTTGCTTCTATATATGTTTAGTTTAGAGCCCCATTTGAAGTTGTTCATTTGCCGCAGCCGCAGTCCACGCAGGTGCAGTTGGAGCCGCACTTGCACTTGCCGTCGTTCTCGGCACCGAACTCCACAATTTCCTCGACGAAGCTGCAAGACAGCAATAATAGAGTTATTAGTCAGAGTTATGAAGTCACAGTTCAACTCTAAAACTCCATAACTTCATGGTGGTTCATGAGAATATATAGTTTGGTAACAGGATTTTGATGGATGTAGAGTGGAAAATTACGTCTTCTCCTCGATCACAGCACCATAGCTGTTTCCCTTCTTCCTGCAAATACCAAATTAATCAGGTTAGTTATTTCAGAAAACAAACAATTAAAGGTGGAATGTTGAACAAAAATTAAGCTATTGTGAATTGAAAATTTAGTAAGCTGTTAATACAACCATGCATGATTCTTCCTCTCAGTGAATGATTTGACAATCTAGAGGTATCAGTTATGGAAGTATAAAAGTATTGCCTTCAGCTTTGCATCTGTAACAATTGGTTACTATTACTTCTTTAAAAATAGCTAGAACAATAAAATGGCTAACAACCTTTTTTTTGGATGTTTGTTTAAGCATAATTTTAATTACATAAATTTTCTTATATTTAGATTTTGCACATATATTTTTATATATTTCACTTAGAAATACTATATATTTTCTTTACTCACCTTTGATAGAAACATAAATACTTCAGTCCAAACTAGATTTTGAGTGAAGGGTGATGCAAAACATTGAAATAAGCAAATTTTAAAAATGAGAGCCAATTTGGTTTAGCCTCCCTGCAACTAATTCAAGCAAATATTGGCTTAGGATTTACATGACTAAACAACTCTATTACAAATTCTAAAGATAAGCGAATAAGTATGATGTAATTAAAAACAATACAACTATGCTAAGCAACTTTGTTAATACTTTCAAAATAATAATGAT
>JANAVB010014205.1:30000-103920 GCA_029216955.1 Iris pallida
ATTGTAACCTTTGTTTCAATATCAATAAAGAGCTTCTTTTGAATAACTTGTGTTTGTTCTAATTTCTGCTGTTATTATTTAATGTCTCTGTACGGGACTTCTGTGCGACGTCCCCGTTGCAGCCGCTGAAATCGACCGTTATGGAACCCGCCTAGCACGAGCGCAATCTAGGCTCGTGCGGCATCACGCCTTAGCGAGGACGATCGTTCCTACGGGAGCGGGGCATGAGAATAACTATATTGCAATAGATAAATTCCCTACAGTTTGTACACAGTAGTATCTCTGAAACATAGAGTACCAAGTCCAGTAGAACCATGTATAATTCGACCCCAGAACCAAGCTAGTGCAGGACACACCATCAGGGAGAAATGAACCCTGTGTCCACCGTGAAACGTTGGTGTTCTAATAAGAAATACATTGGTATTTATGGTGTGGGGCCTTGTCCATCCTGCTTGAGTAACATGAATCAGTCCAGTTATAGTGCATTAGGAGTATTGGAGATGGTATAATAGTGCCTTGTACTGGTACAACCTGGGACAACAAAATTCAGGTGACTGTACAAGTAGACTCTTGGGTTTAGATGTATGTTTCAAGGACTAGAGCCTTGGTATCAGCAATATAGGAAGGCTCGGCTAGCCTATATGCGATGTATTTATGTTTAGCATTTCGAACTCAGTCGTTAACTGATGTTCAGCCCAATAACATATGGTAACAGCCCATGAATATGTGAACAGTCTATGCTAATGTTAGTCCAACTTTGAACTTTTGTCCTGTAAATTTCCTTATACCCATTGACACTGATCTGTAGATTCTTTCTAGCATCATATTAACACTACTAAATGGTAAAGACCTGGACCCATATCCTCCCAGGGCTGAACCTTAAAGTCTGGCACCTTAGACACCACCAGCACCACTGCTGGGCCAGCAGCATCAAAGTTGTTTTCTCCTAATTTATGGCCTCTTAAATGAACCTATGTATTTGATTTTGAATTACATTGGGGGTCTGATTTTGAGCTGTGTGAGGATGAGGAGTGTGTCTGGGTTTTGAATTACATTGGGGGTCTGATTTTGGCTTAAATGATCCTATCGGTTTGTTGAGTATTGGCTTTCTATATATTTAGAATGTTGTTCATTTGTTGTTCATTCGTGGATTCTCTGCATTCGTGGATTCTCTATATTATTATAAGCTGTGTGAGGTCAGTAGGCTATCTCCATTGTGGTCTGATTTTGAATTATATATTTCTAATGTGAGGTGTGTGTCTGGGTTTGGAAGTAACTGTCCTATTAATCTGATTTTGAATTACATGTACCAGCCAGACACTGTTCCTGTAGCCATTCAACTGGCGAGGCAGAAATCTATGTACGACATTTGCTATAAAGAATTTGTATTAATCTACGGTACGACATCGTGATCAGGACATAGTCCCTGCAGCCACTCGACTGACGAGGCAGAAACTATGTAGCCGTAGATAAAGTTGACTGTCCTCCGACCTCCATCCCTCGGCAATGATGATACGAAAACCTATCACTACATCTTTTAGTAGTAGATAAGGTCTTAGTATTACATTTTTTGGGTTCATCTTATTGATTCTGTTACATCCTTCAGATACTAGATTCGATAAGAACATATACTACACCATATGTACAGAACATAGATAATTCCCACTAATGTATGCTAGAATGAATTTTGGGTTGTGTTCTGAGCCATTCGTCCCCACACTTGGCAATTAAGCATGTGAAATATATCGTTGTAAAATATAAAACTTGTGGTCGTTACTACAGAAAGTACAGACCGACATGAACTGACACACAAAAAGGAGGGAATCAAAGCTGTAACAAGTAAAGTTGTGTTTTGGATGTTCTAATCTTGTAAGCTCTTTGTTCACAAAGCAAGATATAATGAATACAGAACAAGTATCGAGTTTATAACTTTTGTAAGCTCTATACTTGAGTCACGAACTCGATACTTGGTCTTCACTTTATGCAGTAATTATCTTAAAATGGATATGAATTACTATCTGTGAAACCGTTTGTGGATGTATAATCGTTATCTTGATGAATTACTATCTGTATCAATCTTTGCAGAATTATCTTTAAATGGATATGAATTACTATCTGCGGAACCATTTATGGATGTACAATCGTCATCCTGATGACATGTGCGATGTACGAGATGAATTTATACAGGGTGTGCAACAGTTCCTGCAGTTTGCCAAGGTATTCCCTTAGTACATGGACCGTACAAAAATTAAGTGTCCATGTGTGAGATGACGCAACTTGAAATATCATTCAGAAGTGGATGTGACATATCATTCGTATTCGAAGGATTTTATGCCAAATTATTATCAGTGGACCGCACACGGAGAACTTGTGCCTTTAGCATCCGAGCCGGAGCCTTATGTGGAGCCTTATGTAGATGTCCACAAGCATGCTGATTATGACCAAGGGTGGACGAACATGGTTTTCGATGCTGCGGGACCTAGTTTCGATCCGAATAATCAATATGCAGCTGAGGAGGCAACGAATGCCGATGCTGCAAAGTTCATAGAGTTGCTGGAGAATGCAAGGACTCCTTTATATCCTGGTTGTGATGACCATTCACCGTTGGAGGTGATTACAAGATTGTTGAGCATAAAATCAGATTTCAACATGTCTCAAGAATGCTACAACCGAATCCTGGAGTTAATTAAAGATATATTTTCGAAGGGTGGCAAGTTATCTAAAGACTTTTACCGATCCAAGAGAATGGTGAGATCGCTCTGGATGGGGTATGAAAAAATTGATGCATGTCGCAACGGATGCATGTTGTACTATAAGGACGACAAGGATGAAGATGCCTGCAGATTTTGTGGTGCCGATCGCTTCAAGGCAACTAGTACAACAAGGACTTCTGGTGCATGCAAGCCAACAGATTTGATGCACTATTTGCCTTTGATGCCGCAGTTGCAGAGTTTGTTTATGGCAAAGGAGACAGCTGATAATATGAGTTGGCACAAGCGGGAACAAATAGATGGAGTACTGGATCATCCATCCGCCGAAGAAGCATGAAAGCACTTTGATCGAGTGTATCCCGGTTTTGCTTCGGAGCTGCGTAATGTCAGATTGGGGCTTTCCTCCGACGATTTTTCCCCATTTGGACTTTCGGGCTCACAATATTCTTGTTGGCCTGTGATTGTTACTCCGTACAACTTGTCGCCTTAGATGTGTATGAAGACTCCTTATATGTTCCTAACTGTTATTCTTTCAGGTCCGAAGAACCCGAAGAGGAACATCGATGTGTACTTACAACCCTTGGTAGATGAGCTGAATCAGTTGTGGGAAGTAGGTGCAACCACATATGATGTTTCCAGAAAGCAGAACTTTCAGATGAGGGCCGCTCTAATGTGGACCATCAATGATTTTCCTGCCTATGGAATGTTATCGAATTGGAGCACCCATGGTCGTCTCGCATGTCCGTATTACATGGATCGCACTAAGGCTTTCCGTTTGAAACACGGAGGAAAACCGTGCTTCTTCGATTGTCATCGACAGTTCCTGCAAAAGGATCATCCGTACCGGAGGAACAAGAATGCTTTTCGTGCTGGCGTGGTAGAGAAGTCAAGTCTACCGCCACGGTGGTCCGGGGATACGATATTGGGAGTAAGTTAAAGAATTGTCAAGTGCTATTGAAGAGCCTACAGCGGGGTACAAGTGTGATAGATTTGGCCGCGCTCACAACTAGAAGAAGATGAGTATATTCTGGGACCTGCCATATTGGAGTGACCATCTGCTCAGATATAACCTGTATGTCATGATATATCGAGAAGAATGTATTTGACAATATAATAAATACTGTGATGGACGTAAAGGGGAAGACGAAAGACAATCCAAGGCCAGGTTGGACTTAGAAGAAATATGTAGACGTCCAGAGTTGCATTTGATAAAGGAAGGCAGTGGAAGTATAAGCAACCCAAGGCTATTTTCTCACTAGACAAGGAGGACAAAGGTAAACTTTGTAGATGGATCCATGGCCTAAAATTTTCAGACGGGTACGTATCGAATTTGAGAAGATGTGTTGACCCGAAGAAGAACAAACTACATGGTATGAAGAGCCACGACTATCACTATTTTTATGAAGAGGTTAATCCTGATTGTATTTCGAGAATTCTTACCTCAGGTCGTTTGGGATCCACTGACAGAGCTTAGCATATTCTTCAGAGATCTTTGTTCTACTAAGTTATCGTCGATCGGCTTGAAAAGCAGGAGAAGGATATTGCAGTAACATTGTGCAAGCTTGAGAGGGTGTTCCCTCATGGATTCTTCGACTCTATAGAGCATTTGCCAATTCATCTTTCCTATGAGGCACGTGTTGGTAGGGCCCGTCGGTTATCGGTGGATGTACCCTGTTCGAGCGCCATCTAAACCACCTGAAGAGGAGGGTGAAAAATAAGGCACGGGTCGAGGGTTCTATTTGTGAAGCCTATGTCCTTGAGGAGATTACAAACTTTTGTTCAATGTATTTCAAGCCTCATATTGCTACAAATAGAACAAGAGCTCCGAGGAACGACGATGGAGATATAGAATATAATGATGCATTATTGAAAGTCTTCAAGGCTCTTGGAAAGCCTTCTAGAAAACTGAAAAAAAGATATTTGAATGATGAAGAACTACGGGCTGGCCTAGTTATATATATTACTCAACTTCGAGGAGGATGAAGTGGAAAAGCTAGAGTGCTAAGTTAAAATCTTCAACGTTCAAGTCATCTGTTTGTTGATTATGTTATTATAATTTAACGTGTGTATCCCGATATTTATTGGTTTTCAGCAAATTTAATGATGAGGTGAGGTCAAGTAGACCATACATTGCAGATGAAGAAGTAGAAGAAGAAATGAGACTTCATTTTCCGTCTTGGTTGAATGCATATACGTAAGAAGCTAGTTAGAATCTTCCTCCATTTGTATTTGCACAAGAAATAACTTAACATTGAACTTAATTTGTATCTTCTCGTGTTTAGGTCGATCGTCTGGACGTCACCCTTGAGAATGAATCTATTAGAACTCTTGCCAAGGGACCAATTATGCCGTCAAAATATGGCCAAGTTATTGCGTGAATGGGTTTAAGTTCAAGTCAACAAATGCTCCCATCAGAGATAGCTTCCTGGATCTTGATTCCACAAAAAATAGTTGCTTTTGCATCTATCAAATCTACAAACTACAAAGATGTCACTCCAGGCAATGATTTCTATGGCGTCTTACGGGAGATTGTAGAATTGACATACAACTATGGCACAGAGCCTGCCAAGATCGTATTGTTCAAAGTTGATTGGTTTGATCCGATACAAGATCAAGGATGGAAAATTGACAAGCATGGTCTTGTGGATATTAACTACCGTCGTCGATACCAAGGATACGAACCATTTATCCTAGCAAGTCAAGCTCAACTCGTATATTTTACAACATATCCTAGACGGGGAACAACGAGGTATGACTGGTGGGCAGTATGCAAGACTAAAGCCAGAAATACCTAAGACATCGACGAAGTGGCTTATCAGGAGGACAAGCTGCCTCTTGTACCAAATACAGTTGATGTCGACTCAGCAGAAGTTCCCATTTCATATCTACTTGTGTAGAAGAGGTACAAGTATCCGAAGGGGAAGATGAAGAAGATGCTAGTGAAGATGAGGAGGAAGAGGAAGAGGACGAGGAGGAGGCAAACGAAGAAGATGAGTTTTCAGAGGATGATTGAGAAACTGTGATTTCAATGCATTCATATTTCTGTAATCTTAAATTATGAACTATGATCATTTCTATTAGTATTCAGATTTTTGTAAACTTAAATTATGAACTCCAATGTATGCAGATATTTTTAAACTGTCAGTGTATTTATTTATATTTTTAATCATATGTTATTATCAGCATGGCAGGACGACGCGGAGGCATAGCATGACGACGTGAAGATAGGTCAGGACGAGCCGTGTCGTTAGGTAGACAGAGTGCTCCGTTACCAGAGGATGGCTTTGGACCATCGTCTGACCCGAGCACTTCATTGCACCATACGATCACAGGTCCGGGTGGCAGTACACCTGGGACGAGAAGTTCCAGGCTTGCTGATAATCTTTTGTAGTGCCCCGTCCCGCAAAGTCAATCGGAGGAATCGAAATGCCGACGGCATTGGAACTTAGCCTTACAACGGCTGCTCAAAGGCTCGCTCGTCCGAGGCGACTCCTCGCTCAGGTGGGGGAGTTTCGGTGAACTTGCTTCATCTTAGCCTTCCCTTAATAACGCGCATGTTTTCAACCTGCACTGGTAGGCTAATCTAAAAGCTACGCACCAACATAGCTAAGGGAATAATCCCGTCGGGTCGAAATGTCCTAGAACATGGAAAATGGTCCCACGGTCTTCATAGAAGTCGGATCAGCGTGCTTTCAAATGACACTCGATCCTTCGATCCCGTGGCTTGGGAGAAGGATGTTGGCTTAAGTTGCTAAGTTGCCCCGACACTTGGAAGAGCCTAAGTCCTAGGCATCGCCTGCGTGAATGCTTGCTTAACAAAGCATGCACAGTCCTGTCCCGCAAGGCTTGGCATAGCCTTCGCACGTCCCGCAAGTTAAGTCGTCTTGCACGGCTCGTTGGCTAAGTCTAGGCACGAACTTGGTTGTTCAAGTCGACCCCGTGCATAGCACGTCCTCTCGACGCGGAGCTCGGCGTAGCCTTTGCTCGTCGAGTCGTTGCCCGAATAAGTTAGACAAGAGTTGTGTTGGGCTATCGAAGCCATTTCTAGCACTGTCCCGCTCTAGCTGCGGTTGTCAAGTCGCGTATTCCTTTGAGAACAAGGCTCGTCGTGTAAGTCTATGACTTGAGCGTTAGCGTCGCCTATAGAACCAGGCCTGTCTAAGGCACGAGTTACGGTCGGTTTAGTGAAAAGTTTACCACGAACAAAGTAAGTTCACGCGACTGGTTGTCGCCGAGATCGATCCCGCTACTTGGGAGTCTCGCTACGTCCTGATATGTCCCGCAGACGAGATCGGTCCCCTGGCTTGGGAGTCTCGCTAAGTCTTGATATGTCCCGTACACGAGATCGGTCCCGCGGCTTGGGAGTCTCGTTAAGTCTTGACAGATAGAAGGAAAGCATGGTCATGTTAAGGAAGGACTGGATAGACTGGATAGATCGAGTATGCATGGTCATTGGGCAACTTGTCGACAAGGTGTAGTCTTCTCGAATGATCACCGGGGCGCCGGGATCATTCGGCCCGGGAGAAGCGAGTGTGCCTCAAAGTAGGATGCTGGATGACCACATGGGAGAGTTCCACCCCGCCGGGTTAGCTAATAGTGTTGGTACAGGTGGATATCCCACGAGCCAGTCCAAGATAGCTTGAAATTGCTAGTGACCACTCATGTAGATGTATTGGCAATAGCGGCACACCGCGTGTATGCCTTTGGATTGAGTCTAGAACTTGATTGCTTCTCTAGTCGGTAACACAAGGTCTGGGCCTAAGACTGGGCTGCAGCATAGGCACCATGCTTGGCACGATAGATTGGCGTCGAAATGTCTATAAGATCGATGCTAGGTTTGGCAAGTCTTGTCTAAGTTGGTTCATGAGTCGAATAGAAGGGCCGCAAGGCGGCATCATGATAAATCTTGATATGTTGCGAGGTGCGGCCTCAATCTCGAAGCATGTACAAGTCTAAGCAAATCTTAAGGCACAAATCAGGTCTAAAGAAACGGCCTGCATGAGTCATCCTATTGCCGTCCTTGGCACTTGAATCGTTGGCACGAGGATTGGTCTAGAGGCGTTTGAGTTTAAACAAAGGTCCTGGCACGGCCGAGTTTGCGTAAGTTGCTCTTCGGCGTAGGTCTTGAATATGTCTAAGTTGCGAATAGAATATGGCACGACCTTGCCGTCCCGAGTACCTAGACGATGAGGCATTGCCTCGATCGGAACACACGTCGGTATTGTAGCACGACCCTGTCGTTACACATCGAGTTGGTTAGACGTCAAGTCTTAAAACTGATCCTAAGGCAAGACTAGAAAGACAATTGAAAGGGTTTAAGCTGCACAAAGTAAATAAAACTTGTCGGTTATGTATGGGTGGGCGAGAAGCTCACTCCACCAGTACAGTGGTACTGACACCCATACAGTGTTTCATGTGCAGGCACAGGTAGAAGCTCGTGGCGTGGAGCTCGCTTGGATGCGTCGAGGCACGGAGTTCCTTGGCGAGTCGAAGCATACGGCCGTGTGATCTGAAGACTTATACAGGGCATAATGTATGGACATCGCCTTCCGAAGCTTCCACTGACTCAAGCATTGTAATCAAGAGAGAGCAGAGAGTGACTTTGTAAAGGAGGAAAAAGTAAGCACGAGAGACTTGTAATTTGGCCTTGCGCCACAAATGTAATCTTGTGTTCAATATCAATAAAAGAGCTTCTTTTGAATGACTTGTGTTCATGTGTGCTTGTTCTTTAATTTCCGCTGCATTGTTCAATGTTTCTGCTTGGGACTTCTGTGCGACGACCCCGTCGCCGTCGCTGTAATCGGCCGTTATGGAACCTGCCTTGCATGAGCACAATCTAGGCTCGTGCGGCATCATGCCTTAGTGAAGACGATCGCTCCTACGGGAGCGGGGCATGACATAATGGTATCAGAGCACGGCTTTACGTCCTTGGACTTCAAGTTGAATTTTTCAGATTTGAAAGCTCGTCATTGGAAAAAAAAGTGCGCGCTCTCTCTCGAATGTCCCTCGGTATGTCCATATAATAAGTCTAAATAATTTTTAAAAGCTCGTACAAGCGTTCGACCACAAACGCATCGGTAGGCTATCGCCGAATGCATCGGTTGGCCTTTGTGCCGAACGATGTTAAACTTAACTCGATAGAGAACACATGCTAAGTTAACATGTCTCATGCGTGCCTATCTAGTCCCACATCGACCTTAGCAATTGAGCGTACAAACTCGAATATAGTTCGCACGGGATAGCCATGCGTACGGCCTTTTGGCTAAGTTGAGTCGCGTGTCGCGCACCTCGACCTTTTGGTGCAAACGAACTTCGAGCGATATCAAGTACCGCTCGGTCGGGAATGAGCTACACTTAGAGTGTCTATCGATAGAAACACTATCGAGTTAACGCTTAGGCGTACACGGAAGATTGACTTGGATTTCGAGGAAATAAGTGCGAACGACTTAGCGCGTCGATATGACGCGAACGATTACGCTAGGGATTCGTCGAACGAATCCGAATGATGTCTTAGCGAACGAAACGAACGTGATTGAGGACTAGATCGGATGGCTCGAATCCGAGTGGTGTATGAATTTTCTTGGAAATTATTCGAGCAAATATTAAGGATTATGAGTAACGGCGAGCATGTCGACGAGGCAATGCGATCGCGCAAAGCCTTAGAATGTGTCACGCTTAGTGGGTCATGACTTCGAATGTCCCGAACGAGCATCTTGTTCGGACGACTTGTGAATAGGCAACGCGAGTTAGAAAACGATATCGAAGTGATTCGGAACGATGAATGAAAATAAATGGTCTTGATCGAGGAAACTTAGAGGATCACGCGTACGATATCAGATTGATGCAAATGAAGTGTGACATGAGTTTTGAACAACGATCTTGAAATGAGCTTGAGGAATAGCGATCGAACTTGATCTTGAGTATCGAAAAAATTGTGGAATATCCAACTCGGACAACAGTATCAACGCACGACTCGAAATTGGTTGCAAAGGAAGATCGTCAGGTTACGCATATCGTCGATGGTATTGAGGCGTATCAAAGCTCGATATGCGATAACTCGGGGGTACTCTGACTCGGCAAATGATGATCGTGCAAATGTCATTGTTCCGATGGATGTTATACTCGGGATATTGAAATGTATCGAGGAAATGATAGACATGGCTCGAGGATTTCCTAGTTGAACGAATTATGAACGGACTATCGAACTGAGATCTTGGCTAGGATAAAAATGAAAATGGTTGGATTTGCTTCGTCGATAACCACAACTTCGACATTCTTGTCTTATGCGAGCGCAACCCCAGCCTCGCACATGCGTCGTGTCGATTAGAGCGATCACTTCGCGTGAGCGCTGGTATGGTGATTCATACAGCGGGGGTGATTGACCTAGCTTGGCGTGACAATTTGTGTGCTTCGATTTGTGGTTTGACGCAAAGGTGACTCGAGAATGAATTTGTGTGCTTGAAGAATTGAACTTGAGGATTGAGTAGGTCCAATCCGCATATTGAGAATGAGTTAGTCTAAACTCAAACAAGAGTTACGCCCCGATGAGAATGATTATTCCGTGGGAGCGTTGCATGGTGATTCATGAACCACCGTGGATAATCGGACTCGCGTGAGATTGGGGCGCAACGTATTGTCAAAGCTAGACGACCTCATGATCGAATACATGAATTGGTTAGAATGGACGATTTGAATGGATTTGATTTCGTTGCGCTGTACAACGAATGCATTGATGCGAATAGGTGATCGTGCTCGATGTTTAGAAATCTGAGTGACGCGAGCTTGGGTAGAAATTCTCGTATTACCAAACCTGGTTTGACCCTAGGATTGGGATCAGTGTTGGCATTATTGTTAGGGAACTATGATTCCAATCCTGACATTGACTTAGCCTCGCAAGGATTGGCCTAGCGGTTAGGCTAGACGCCCTGTTTCATGAGTTATCAATCAAGAATTGATCTTGAGGATTGGTTTGAATGGATAGCATAAATCACGAACGTAGGAAACCCTGCTCATGAGATTCGGCTGACATGCATATATTTCAGGGACGCCTGGATATGTGCACGAGGCGACTCGAGTGAGAATGACAAATTCTCTATCATGCGGCTTGGCTGAATGCATGTATTTTGGGGACGCTTGGAATGCATGCACGATCCAGCCAAGTGATACAATAAGTTCAAGCAAGACTTGAAAGATGGGAGTGTGTCGAGATCTTGGGATCGTGTTAAAGGAAAGATTGATTATAGTACGAGCGTGGCTCAGAATTGAGGAAACGCATAGGCGAAATGTGTACGATTAAGTCTTGGCCATGGAAATGGTAGGATGGCTTGCCTTCAGGAAAGTCTCGAGGACAAGACTTGTTCTGAGTGGTGTATGTTGTAGTGCCCCGTCCCGCAAAGTCAATCGGAGGAATCGGAACGCCGACGGCGTTGGAACTTAGCCTTGCAACGGCTGCTCAAAGGCTCGCTCGTTCGAGACGACTCCTCGCTCAGGTGGGGGAGTTTCGATGAACTTGCTTCATCTTAGCCTTCACTTAATAACGTGCATGTTTTCAACTTGCACTGGTAGGCTAATCTAAAAGCTACGCACCAACATAGCTAAGGAAATAATCCCGTCGGGTCGAAATATCCTAGAACATGGAAAATGGTCCCACGGTCTTTATAGAAGTCGGCTCAGAGTGCTCTCAAATGACACTCGATCCTTTGATCCCGTGGCTTGGGAAAAGGATATTGGCTTAAGTTGCTAAGTTGCCCCGACACTTAGAATAGCCTAAGTCCTAGGCGTCGCCTGTGTGAATGCTTGCTTAACAAAGCATGCACGGTCCTGTCCCGCAAGGCTTGGCATAGCCTTTGCACGTTTCGCAAGTTAAGTCGTCTTGCACGGCTCGTTGGCTAAGTCTAGGCACGAACTTGGTTGTTCAAGTCGACCCCGTGAATAGCACTCCGCTCGACGCGGAGCTCGACGTAGCCTTTGCTCGTCGAGTCGTTGCCCGAATAAGTTAGACAAGAGTTATGCTGGGCTATCGAAGCTATTTCTAGTACTGTCCCGCTCTAGCTGCGGTTGTCAAGTCGCATAGTTCCTTGAGAACAAGGCTCGTTGTGTAAGTCTATGACTTGAGCGTTAGCGTCGCCTATAGAACCAGGCCTGTCTAAGGCATGAGTTACGGTCGGTTTAATGAAAAGCTTGCCACGAACAAAGTAAGTCCACGCGACTGGTTGTTGCCGAGATCGATTCCGCTACTTGGGAGTCTCGCTACGTCCTGATATGTCCCGTACACGAGATCGGTCCCCTGGCTTGGGAGTCTCGCTAAGTCTTGATATGTCCCGCACACGAGATCGGTCCCGCGACTTGGGAGTCTTGTTAAGTCTTGAAAGATAGAAGGAAAGCATGGTCATGTTAAGGAAGGACTGGATAGACTGGATAGATCGAGTATGCATAGTCATTGGACAACTTGTCGATAAGGTGTAGTCTTTTCGAATGATCACCGGGGCGCCGAGATCATTCGGCCCGGGAGAAGCGAGTGTGGCTCAAAGTAGGATGCTGGATGACCGCATGGGAGAGTTCCACCCCGCCGGGCTAGCTACCCGTGTTGGTACAGGTGGATATCCCACGAGCCAGTCCAAGATAGCTTGAAATTGCTAGTGACCACTCATGTAGATGTGTCGACAATAGCAGTACACCGCGTGTATGCCTTTGGATTGAGTCTAGAACTTGATTGCTTGTCTAGTCGGTAATACAAGGTCTGGGCCTAAGACTGGGCTGCAGCATAGGCACCGTGCTTGGCACGATAGATTGGCGTCGGGATGTCCATAAGATCGATGCTAGGTTTGGTATGTCTTGTCTAAGTTGGTTCATGAGTCGAATAGAAGGGCCGTAAGGCGGCAGCATGATAAGTCTTGATATGTTACGAGGCGCGGCCTTAATCTCGAAGCATGTACAAGTCTAAGCAGATCTTAAGGCACGAATCAGGTCTAAAGAAATGGCCTGCATGAGTCATCCTATTGCCGTCCTTGGCACTTGAATCGTTGGCACGAGGATTGGTCTAGAGGCGTTTGAGTTTAAACAAAGGTCCTGGCACGGCCGAGTTTGCGTAAGTTGCTCTTCGGCGAAGGTCTTGAATATGTCTAAGTTGCGAATAGAATGTGGCACGACCTTGCCGTCCCGAGTACCTAGACGATGAGGCATTGCCTCGATTGAAACACACGTCGGTATTGTAGCACGATCCTGTCGTTACACATCGAGTTGGTTAGACGTCAAGTCTTAAAACTGATCCTAAGGCAAGACTAGAAAGACAATTGAAAGGGTTTAAGCTGCACAAAGTAAATAAAACTTGTCGGTTATGTATGGGTGGGCGAGAAGCTCACTCCACCAGTACAGTGGTACTGACACCCACACAGTGTTTTATGTGCAGGCACAGGTAGAAGCTCATGGCGTGGAGCTCGCTTGGATGCGTCGAGGCACGGAGTTCCTTGGCGAGTCGAAGCGTGCGGCCGTTTGATCTGAAGACTTATACAGGGCATAATGTATGGACATCGCCTTCCGAAGCTTCCGCTGACTCAAGCATTGTAATCAAGAGAAAGAGAGCAGAGAGTGACTTTGTAAAGGAGGGAACAGTGAGCACGAGAGACTTGTAATTTGGCCTTGCGCCCACAAATGTAATCTTGTGTTCAATATCAATAAAAGAGCTTCTTTTGAATGACTTGTGTTCATGTGTGCTTGTTCTTTAATTTCCGCTGCAATGTTCAATGTTTCTGCTTGGGACTTCTGTGCGACGACCCCGTCGCCGCCGCTGTAATCGGCCGTTATGGAACCTGTCTTGCACGAGCACAATCTAGGCTCGTGCGGCATCACGCCTTAGCGAGGACGATCGCTCCTACGGGAGCGGGGCGTGACATCTTTCCCTTAGCCTTCTTACCGCTGAGAACAGCATGGCGGGTAGGGAGCAGGTGGAGGAGGTAGTCCCTACTCCCGTCCGTGCGGATCCATACCAGAGCGACCCTCTATGCGCACCTCCGGACGAGACGAGGATAGAGATTTGGACCGACAGTCCTACGAAGTAAGTTATATATATATATATATATATATATATATATATATATATATATATATATATATATATATATATATATTATTTATTAATATAATTATCGTTGTATACATATATCGTCCATCATCGGTACAGAGAGCGTTAGGCTCCTTTCTGAGGTCCAACTATGGGGGTCCGTGGATCAACTACTCGGATGCCTCGGAAGAGAGGAAGACATTCTGGTTTGTCCACTTCAAGGTAATTAAAGATAGTTAATTTAGTATGATTAATATAATTTTAAGCATTTTTTAGAACTTATTAATTTAATTTGTAATACTTGTAGAGGACTTATTTTTATCCACCACACCGAGCCGAGCAGATTGAGAGGCAGTTTTCTGCCGTCGCCGCCAAGCTGATCCGTGATGCAATTGACGATCAGAAAGCTCGTCAGTGCTCCGGAAAGCCGATTGCTGGTTGGATCACACCTGACCAGTGGACCACGATTAGGGCACGATTTGAGGAGCCTCGGTACAAAGAGCGGTCGGAGAAGGCGAAGGCGGCTAGGACGAGGGCCGAAAAGTGGTGTGGTGGATTGATTCCTATGACAGAGCATTTCCGTCGTCTGGTATGTAATTTATTACAATATATAAGATTTTATTGATAGTAGGAGTATATAATTTTCTATTTTACTAAAGAATAAAATATAACAAATATACAGGTACAGAGGGGTGAGGACACAAACATGGTGACCGTCTTCCTGGCCACCCATCGAAGGACGGAAAGCTCATCGACGACCGGACTACTCAGAGCTATGTAAGTACTAATTTATATTTCGTTAATTTTTAACATAACTTGAGAAATATACAGATAACCATATAGTTAATAATAATTAAATACTTTAGACGTTTATTAGGCTAATTTAGGTAACTACTGATTTATAGAGATACACAATGATTTCTAGGACGAGTTTGTTAGGCTACGTGAGCGTGCGAGTGCTAGTGCACCGGCAGAGGGAGGGGTTGGTACATCATAGCCCTCTCCGCTTAGTCAGAGGATGAGCTCTGGAAGACCGCAGTTGGTGGTCTTCATAGAGGTACATACTACGGTACGGGGTTCTACGGCGCATTTGTTGCGACACAGGCATCCAGGGCACCCTCTGCTAGTGCACATTCACAGCCCTCACTGGCCGAGTCGTCGTGAGTCGAGGATACCATTGTCCACCAGATTGCTGAGCTGCACGGCGATATGCTGAGGAGGATTTCTGAGCAGCCAGGGTCTCAGGTGCAAGAGGATGCTGCGTCGGTCACCACACGCTTTGACGAGCTCGAATGCACCGTAAGGGACGTACAGGGGACACAGGAGTCCATTCACGACACCGTTACTAGGATAGCGGCTTGCATGGAGCAATGCAGCGTCAGACTGCTAGCCCTAGAGGAGGCGCAGACGCACCCATCTCCAGCGGTTACACTGCCTCCTTCTCCAGCGGTTACACTGCCTCCTTCTACAGCGGTTGCATTGCCTCCTCCTTCATCGTCGTTGGTGGTTGTTACACCAGAGCGGTGATGCTCCTCCTGATCAGTCGTAGTCAAAATATATATATTGTTGTGTGATGGCCCATTATTGGGTCTTTTATGTGTTTCTACATACATTATTACTCTGTTTCATTATGTTTGACGCTGTTGTTGAAATTTTTCATATATCTGTGTTGAGTGATGTGATTATGTTTCATACGTGTTCATGATTGTGTTTCATATTGTTTGATACCTTGTGTTCATGATGCTCCTCCTGATCAGCCGGTGTTGAGTAGTGTTCTACCGAAGGGGTCGGCGAACCCAGGAAAATGCTGCTGTAGGTGTTGATTGTGTTTTATATTGTTTGCTGCAAATGCTGCTGTAGGTGCTGCGACGTTCAGCGACGTACAACGACGAACATGCACGTCGCTAAGTAAGTATCAGAACGTCGCTAAATATGATTCACCGTCGTTGATCGTCACTAAACGTCGCTAAATACGACGTCGCTAAAACATCGCTAAACGTCGGTAATATAGCAACGTATAAACGTCGCAGAACTTCGCCATTTTGCTGACATGCCAGGTCAGCATCGATGTATGTAACGTCGCTAAACGTCGCTATATGACGTCAGCAAACGCAGTCGTTGTACGTCGCTGAATTAGCGACGCGACTGCGTCACTAACTGTTGTCGCAATAGCGACGTATTGCGACGTCATGATATTTAGCGACTAAGTAAATTGCGACTACGTCGAAACATCGCTAAATACGACGCCAATTAGATTTAGCGACATATTTTCCCTTTTTAGCGACGTCCTTTGGAGTCGCTAATTTGACAGATTTTAGTGGTGATATATAACGACAATATCGACGAGGTTACACTTAACAGTCTAGCAATGACTAGGCAAGGCTAAAATAGCAGCTTGGACTAGCCATATATATGGATGTACCTCCTCATATGTCCTTCCCACTAAACACTTGGCAATGACTAGGCGACGATGTTCCCTCCTCCTCCTCCTGATCAACAGTAGTCATAGTTTGGACATATTTGACGTATTTATTTTATGTGTGCGTGTAATGGCCCCATTGTTGGGTCTTTTTGATGTATTTATTTCATACCTTTAGTGACATTATATGATGAGATAGGATATTTATTTCATACATTTATGTATTTATTTCTTGGGACGTAGTGTAATGCAAATATTTTTTTAAAAGACTACTTTGTTATTGATATTAACTATATATAAATTATTGGTGTAATTGAGTGTTCCACCGAAGAGGTCGACAAACCCAGAAAATTCAACAGAGAGTTGTTCCGGGTCTATTTTGATAAACTACAGACAATTTCGACGAACAACGACAAAAGGAAAACATCGCTAACATGAATCAGAACGTTACTACGATGTACTGTGGATGTCGCTAATATGTTGCTAAAATGTTCATGTGGCAAAATTTTGCCACATCAATATTATTGTAGCAAAATGTCGCTAACGTACTCGCTAACTTAGCGACATTTAGCAACACTATAGGACGTCGCTAAATAGGCGACGTCATGGCATTAAACGTCGATAATTATAAAAATGAGCGACATGTGGTCGTCGCTAAATTATGTCATTGTGGCGACTAATATCGACATTTTTATTGTCAACGAAAATGTAATACGCGAAAGCATATTGACGTCGCTAAACATATTTAGAGACGTTGATTTACAAATTAATGATATTTTTAGGCGTCACTAATTTGACTTATTTTGGTAGTAGTTAACATCTGGAGCAAACTTTGGGTTCCCGCCCTTCCTGGATTCAAGGTTACATGACTGAATCACTCTCAAACTAATTTAGAATGGTTAGAGAACTAATGAACACATCCACTAAATCTTGGAGACCGGACCTTGTGTAGGGGTGCAACTCGGACAGGTTGGGTCGTGTTTGAGGTCAATCGAGCCCAACACGATGAGTCATAGCCTAGCTCGGTCCGACCTCGGGTTCAACATATGAAGCCCAAGACCAAGCCAGGAGGATCGGATTTGACTCGGGTTGAACTTGGGTTGGGTCGGATCCATCGAGTTTGTCGGGCTCTAGTATAATATTTGAAATAATTTTAAACAAAAGTAATATTAGACACGTAATCAAATAGCAACGAAGTCTTGATTATTACAAAATACAAACTGAAATAAAATTTAGAATAAGGAGTTGAAGAGTTTGGGTAGAGAAATTTAGGATTTAAACTTTGTATTTAAGAAGTATATATATGGGGCCACACATGTAAAATTAATTGTGTTTGGGCTATCTAAATAATTAAGCCAAATTAAAGTGGTCTATATGGAAATTGGATTAAGGGTATAATTGTCATGGAATTAATGTGTAGATACCGAAGATAATTCTAATTTGATGAGGGGCCAAATTAGAAATATCACAACACACATATCTATATATATGTGTATTCATTAGGGTTATGGTCCCCAACTCATACGGCCACCAAAGAGAGAGTTTCTCTATTCTCTTCTGTATCCCCATCAACAAAGAGAGGAATAAAGATTTAATATTTATTATTAAGGGCCGTAGCGGGTTGGAAGATCAAATCCCACAAAGAAAAACGTCTGCTTCAAGATCCGTCAAGCAAAGACAATGGATTCAGGTATGCTTCCGCAATCAATTTAATTTATGTTCTTCATCTCATGAATCGACAGGACACAACAAATTTCTAACAAGTGGTATCAGAGCCTTCTTGTTTGATTTATAAGTTTGAAGTTTCAGATTCAATTTTTATTGGTGTTCAGAAACCCTAGATCGTTTGATCTAATTTAATTTAGGGGTTTCCATTGCTCGATCAAAGTTTTATGATTCGTCGATTGAGTTTTATTTATTTATTTTTTTGTTGGAATCAGATGATTAAAATCATACTAAGATTTCGGTTTAGCAAAAATTGTTGATTCCATTAAAAGGATTTGGTTGGAGAAGCTATTTCTTCTTGATGAGTTTCTTAAATTGGTATGGGCGTGTTGAAGTTGCTCTTCTTATAGTTTTTTAATATTGTTCTTTATTGAGGTACTCACTAGCTTCAAATTTTAGTTCCGTTGCTTTGATCTTTTGAGTTAGCTACATCATATTTAACTTGTTTTAGATGTTCTTGTGTTTGAGTCTGTATCAGCTTGCTTTGTTTGGCTGCTATAATCAAGAAGTAGGAGACCTCTTACCTTATTTGTTTATATATATATATATATATATATATATATATATTTAATATATATATATGACTTATTTATGGAATTATTTTGGACGTGAGTGTGGGAATATAGGTATCAAAGTTGCATTGCTTTGGACTTCTCTGTATTTGCTATAGTCGAGAACTTTATATGGTGTCATATTCCTATTTCTTCTTGTGTTTAGACTTAGTAGATTATTTCCCTCCTCCTTGGATCGAGGGATTTTGGGTTTAAGAAAAAGTGAGGATTATAAAAGGAAATCAGGAGTCCCTTGCCTTGTTTGGCTCTACAACTAGGATTTGGTTCTAGTTCTTTTGATATAATTTTTTATGATGCATGTTTTTTTTATATTAAAAGAATATTTGAATGTTCTTTTATTTAAAGTGATTTAATTTGTGATTTAAATCATGCACAAGATTCATATACTTTTGATACAGTAGACCAATTTTGGTATAATCTTTAAAGATTATCTGATGTAATCTGTTGATGCATATATATTTGGTCTTCTATAGATTATTCTATTTAAAGTAATCCTTATGAATTATTTGATATTATTTTTGGATGCATATCCTCCGTAGATTATTTCATGAATTTTGTTATATTGATAATATCCAATTTTGTCAAATTAAAATTCATGATTATGCTTTTGATTACTTTATTTGAGTAATAATCTTATGAATAAGCATGTATATAAAGTTTTGGACATGATTCAGTTTTATAAAATTTAGTCAACATTCATTTTTTTTGGTGCCTTTTATGACTAGCAATAGTTGTCCAATATTCTAAGTAGACTCATTGAAACAAGATGTCGCCAAAGTGACCTCTCTTGCGTAGATAGTCTATGTCGGATATTTGTGTGTGTACATTCATGCGGGTATTAGCCGGCCCAAAGGAAGGTTAATACTTGGCCGAATTGCACACATACTTGTGGTGATAAATGTGTGACAATTATACGATTTACATGTGAATAATAACCCGATCCAAAGATAGGCTTACTATTTGACATGAATTATTGTCAACATTTGATCACTACACCAAGAGTACCACTTGCAGTTAATATCACTGTCCAAAGACTTGATATTAATGATGCACTAGGTATC
The DNA here is from genome assembly GCA_029216955.1 of Iris pallida. NCBI lineage: Eukaryota > Viridiplantae > Streptophyta > Magnoliopsida > Asparagales > Iridaceae > Iris > Iris pallida. The sequence continues at coordinate 49,548 of JANAVB010014205.1, forward strand.
TTGAGATGGGGTTCACCATTATTTGAATTTGTTTGACTATCTTTTATTCTTTGGTTATTAATTAGAGCATATTTATTTATTTATTTTTGTTCTCTTTTCAGCTAGTGTTGCTACAATATCTGCTAATCTGAACTTAATTCCAATGCTTAACGGGATAAACTTCAAGGACTGGAAAGAGAACATATATATTGTTCTCGGCTGCATGGATCTAGACCTTGCACTTAGGATTGAGCGTCCCACTACTCCTAAGGATGACAGTTCATCTTATGACAGAACGAACTTCGAGAAGTGGGAACGCTCAAACCGCATGAGTCTAATGATCATAAAGCACAGTATTCCAGAGGCATTCAGGGGTGCAGTATCTGATGAGGTTACTAATGCCAAACAATTCCTTGCTGAAATCGAGAAGCGATTTACAAAGAATGATAAGGCGAAAACAAGCACACTTTTGTTGTGCTTGATTACCATGAAGTATAAAGGCAAAGGTAACATAAGGGAGTACATCATGGAGATGTCTTATATTGCTTCAAAACTTAAGGCACTTAAGCTCGACTTGTCGGATGACTTGCTCGTTTATTTGGTATTGCTCTCACTTCCTCCACAGTACAATCTGTTCAAGGTCAGTTACAACTGTCAAAAGAAAAAATAGACTCTAAATGAGCTCATTTCGTACTGTGTACAAGAAGAAGAGAGATTGAAGCAAGATAAAACTGAAAGTGCTAATTTGTCTACCACCCCTAAAGACAAGTATAAGGGCACTAAGCGAAAGAATACAGAAGCTACTAAGGGTCCAGTGCAAAAGAAACAACAAACTGAGGCTAATGGTTGTTTCTTTTGTGGCAAGCCGGGACACGTAAAGAAGGAATGCACAAAGTACTACGCATGGCGTGTAAAGAAAGGGTTGCCAGATCTACCGAAAGCCAATTGATGGTGAAAGATACATCTATGTGGGAGATGATAAGTCGGTAGAAGTGGATGCAATAGGACAAATTTTGGATATTAGTTATTATTGGATTTGATAGACAATTTTATCTAAAGCTTTTATTGTACCGTCTTTTAGAAGAAATTTAGTTTCAGTTTTCTTGTTTGACAATCTTATTTATCATTGTTCATTTGAAAACAATAAAGTTTGATCTATCTTTAAATTCAAAATAATGTTGGTATTATTTTTATTTTAAATGTTCGTGACATGCTATTATCACTTGAAACTATTGCGTCCTATAAAGAAACCTTGTATATGGAACCACGTGGTACTAAACACAAAAATAAAGAATTTTTTTTCAGACGAGAAGTGTAATATTTTTTTAAGGATGTTGAGTTTGGAGGAGAAATAAAGTCAATGACATTGTCTTTGAGGAGGAATCGATTACGATTCCTACTATCACTTTTGACGATGTGCAAGATTTTGTACCTGTCATTGATCAAGAAGTGAATTCGGAGCCTCAATAAGACAATGTCGAATTACCTCTATAAGTCAATGTTGAGATACCTCAACAAGACAACATAAAGGTACCCCCCATTTAAGATAAGGTAATTGTTTATGAGGAACAAACTCAACAACCTCAATAGAAGAGGAAGGGATCGTTTTTTAAAGAGACTTTCTCTTCGGTTTCTTTGAAAGACTCTTTTAAACCAATCATAGCACTTGTTGTACATTTTAATATTGAGTTATATCAAATGGATGTCAAAAATGTATTTCTCAATGGTAACATTGACGAAATAATTTATATGGTGCAATCAGAAAACTTTTTGTCAGAAGATCCACAGAATATGGTTTGCAAACTGACAGAATCTATTTATGGACTCAAGCAGGCTTCTCGTCAAAGACACTTTGAGTTTTAACAAGTGACTATCTCGTTTTGTTTTGAGATGAACACTGTTGAAGATTGTGTGTATCATAAGTTCAGTGGGAGTAGAAATAATTTTCTGGTTTTATATATTGATTGAAGTATTTAATGCAAACCAGGTGACACCTCTCATTAAAGGAGACAAATTCAGTCTCAAATAAGTGCCCTAAGGTTAGCCTTAAAATTAAGAAAATACAATAGATTTTTTCTTCATAATGAGTTGTAGGGAGTCTAATGTATATTCAAGTATGTACGCGTCAGGATATTGCGTATATATTAGGATGTTAGGCAGATATTTAAGCAAATATGGATGGATCATTGGATATCAGCCAGACTACTTAAGTAATTAATAGAGAATATAAAATTATATGCTCTTTGTAGGAGATCGGATAATTCTGGAGATCATAAGGTATTCCGACTCCGATTTTGTTGGATGCCAACACAGCAGGAGATCCACATCAGGTTATGCTGACTAATGGAGGTATATTTGGGTGAGTGTCAAACATTCACTCATAATTTCTTCCACCATGAAAGCAAGGTTTATAACATGCTGTGGGGTATCTATTTAGGGAATATGGTTGCAAAATTGTCACAAGACTGCGCCTACAGTACGGTGTTGAAAGACCACTTAAATTATGGTGTGAAAATAAATCAGCAGTAATGTATTCCAAAAAATAGCAGAAACTTGTATAAGTAAAGGATATTGACATAAAATTTCTAGTTGTGAAGGAAAGAATTCAGAATGGTTATAGTGTCCATATAGCATATTAGGACAAACTCTATGTTAGCGGATCCGCTTACAAAATCATTATCACCCAGGGTCTTTCATGAGCATACTGCTCATATGGGTGTTAATTAAGAATATGGCAATATAGTGGGAGTTTGTATTTTATGTATTTGGGTGCTATTTGGTTTTGGACACATTTATGTATTAAAGTATTTTGGATATTTATCTGATCAGATATATGGAAATTCAGTTCATTCTGTTTTCATTATGTTAAAGAATTGATCTCATTAAAGTTAAGGAGGACCAGTTGGAAATAGACATGTATTGATCACATTGCGTGTAATTTTCATGCTACGCATCCATGATTGATCTATATCGTTTAGCTATATTGGTATATGTGACCATTGATGGTTTAATTACGCTATATGTGACGAAGGCCGCTTTGATCCTATGTTAATATGGCTAATGGACGAGATTGTCCGGATATACCCTAAGGATTAAGATAGCGATTTATGAGCTCACTAAGGTTAACACAATTATAAGGTTACATATGTGGCCCAGTGGGAGATTGTTGGAATTATTCAATAATTATGGGGCCACACATGTAAAATTAATTGTGTTTGGGCTATCTAAATAATTAAGCCAAATTAAAGTGGTCTATATGGAAATTGGCTTAAGGGTATAATTGTCATGGAATTAATGTGTAGATACCGGAGATAATTCTAATTTGATGAGGGGCCAAATTAGAAATATCACAACACACATATCTATATATATGTGTATTCATTATGGTTATGGTCCCCAACACATACGGCCACCAAAGAGAGGGTTTCTCTATTCTCTTCTGTATCCCCATCAACAAAGAGAGGAATAAAGATTTAATCTTTATTATTAAGGGCCGTAGCGGGTTGGAAGATCAAATCCCACAAAGAAAAATGTCTGCTTCAAGATCCGTCAAGCAAAGACAATGGATTCAGGTACGCTTCCGCAATCAATTTAATTTATGTTCTTCATCTCATGAATCGACAGGACACGACAAATTTCTAACAGGACGGACTAAATTCGAATCCGACCGGTAAATTCGTTAATGGGTTGGGCTATGGTTGAAGATATTCGGGCTCGAATTCAGCAGTCTCCCATCCTCGTCAATCAACAATTAAATCAACTTTAGTTGGACACGCCTCTGGAAAGTCCCAAGTTTGGCTTCCAAGATCTCTCACTTTATTTGCAGATTAGCTCATGAAGCTCTTGAGAATGGCCATCGGGAAACACTTAAACGTTAATCGACACATCAAGTCCGTTCTGCCGCCTCCAGGAAGAAACTTATGGCCACTTATTTCTCCATTGTCCAACTGCTAAAGCAATCTGGTTCGCCTCCTCAATCAGACTGAAGAGTATGAGTTCTCAACTCTTGGCTATCCAACCTGCTAGATGGCAGAAAATCAGTAGATCGAGCCACGTGGATGTATTATTTTTTTTCGTTTATTTGGTGGGAGTTGGAAATGACGTGCACAAAGTTTCGTGCATATGAACTCTCACATAGAAGACAACCTTGTAGAACTGGAAAAGCCAGTCATGTTCACGGAGTTTGGGCTATCAAACAAGAACAAGGACTTTAATCCCTCTAAATGCGACACATTCTATAATATATAGTATATATTCGACAAAATCTATGAATGGACGACCAACAATGGGGAAGGAGCAGGTTCCCTTATCTGGCAGTTAATGGTCGAAGGCATGGAACAATACAAAGCCTTCTATCGATAGGCTGTTAAAGGATCAGTGGTGTCGGCTTGAAGCGTTGCGGCAAGGGAAGGATTGGGCTAGGAGTGGTCTCAATAAAATCTGCTAAATTCTTGTTTTCCCTACTGTTTGTAGTTGGCTAAGAATATCTCCTCCTTTACGTGTCCACCTTGTGTCATATATATATAGTGCTTTCAAGTTTCAAATTAATGTGGTATAGTTTCCTACTAAGATGAATAAGGGCAAAGCAAGATCTTGGTGTTACTGATTTTATGATAACTGTTGTGTTGGTTGTTCCATACAATTATTACTGATTTTATGATAACTGTTGTGTTGGTTGTTTCCTACTAAGCTTGTGATTTGCCGATTGTGTTTTGTAATTCCAACTTGTTAGTGTTTGCGTTAGTTATCTCTAAAGAAACAAAGGAGGGAGAATTTATATTTCTTCTCAAAGAAAACAGTTTTGAGTGTTTTTGTGTGAATTGGTACTTCAATCAACACCAAATATAATTACTATCAATATAAGTTCATTAAACAAGGTGAGCAACTTTGCGTTATTACATAGGTAGGAGAGGAGCCATAGACTGGCTTCCTCTCAGTTTTGCAATATTTCAAGCACACACAATCACAGACACACAGACATACACATGCTGGTTTTCTGAACACAAGTACACAACAAGATACTTATTAGCACATGTTGCTTCTATATATGTTTAGTTTAGAGCCCCATTTGAAGTTGTTCATTTGCCGCAGCCGCAGTCCACGCAGGTGCAGTTGGAGCCGCACTTGCACTTGCCGTCGTTCTCGGCACCGAACTCCACAATTTCCTCGACGAAGCTGCAAGACAGCAATAATAGAGTTATTAGTCAGAGTTATGAAGTCACAGTTCAACTCTAAAACTCCATAACTTCATGGTGGTTCATGAGAATATATAGTTTGGTAACAGGATTTTGATGGATGTAGAGTGGAAAATTACGTCTTCTCCTCGATCACAGCACCATAGCTGTTTCCCTTCTTCCTGCAAATACCAAATTAATCAGGTTAGTTATTTCAGAAAACAAACAATTAAAGGTGGAATGTTGAACAAAAATTAAGCTATTGTGAATTGAAAATTTAGTAAGCTGTTAATACAACCATGCATGATTCTTCCTCTCAGTGAATGATTTGACAATCTAGAGGTATCAGTTATGGAAGTATAAAAGTATTGCCTTCAGCTTTGCATCTGTAACAATTGGTTACTATTACTTCTTTAAAAATAGCTAGAACAATAAAATGGCTAACAACCTTTTTTTTGGATGTTTGTTTAAGCATAATTTTAATTACATAAATTTTCTTATATTTAGATTTTGCACATATATTTTTATATATTTCACTTAGAAATACTATATATTTTCTTTACTCACCTTTGATAGAAACATAAATACTTCAGTCCAAACTAGATTTTGAGTGAAGGGTGATGCAAAACATTGAAATAAGCAAATTTTAAAAATGAGAGCCAATTTGGTTTAGCCTCCCTGCAACTAATTCAAGCAAATATTGGCTTAGGATTTACATGACTAAACAACTCTATTACAAATTCTAAAGATAAGCGAATAAGTATGATGTAAATAAAAACAATACAACTATGCTAAGCAACTTTGTTAATACTTTCAAAATAATAATGATAAGTGAATTCACTCGTAGGGCTGAAAATCGAACGAACGAGCTCGAACAAACTGTGTTCGAACTCGATTTGACTAAACTATCGAACGAGCTTTATTCGAGCCGAGCTCAAGCTCGAGCTCAAAAATGGTGTTTGAACTCGGTTTGATTATAGGCTCGAAACGATCGAGCTCGACTCGATTTAGTTCTCGAGCTCGGACGAGCCCGAGCCAAGACCAAACAAAAGGCACATTAAATTTGTTGTACGGTTACTCTCAAGTCTTAAAGATTTTTTTGTTGAATTAATTATGCTTTTTACATCACAAATTTACCATCATATAATAACAAAAAAAGAGTAAATTTTCTAAGACAAAATTTATCAACATCCATAAAAATATATATCATATATTAGAAAAAGTCATAATATTAGAAACCGAGCCGAGTTCGAGCCAGTTTGCAAACAAGACCGAGTCGAACAATCTCTGGTCGAACTCGGTTCGAATACCACTTCGAACAAAAAAAAAAATCGACCGAGCTCGGTATCGACCTGCCCACGAACGAGCTTCGAACCGAGCTTGGCCCGAGCCGAACGCGAGCCGAACACGAACTGTTTGAATCGTTTTACAGCCCTATTCACTCGACACCAAAATTAGTTAACAAACTAGTAAAATTGGCCAACATATGGTTCCGGGGCGGATACAGAAACTGAAGTAGGGTGGACTACAACTGATTCGGATGGATTAGAAGTTATGAAAAAAAAATAAAAAAATATGGAGAAAGAAAGATGATTTTTTTTTGGGAGTGCAGCTTATATGCTGGATCCGCCCGTGTTCGGCATGCAATAGACATGCAAGAGCTAGCGTGGAATGGAATATATACTTACGGGCAATTGGTCTTGTCAGCGCAGTCGCAGTTGCCGCAGGTGGACGACATGGTGATATGAGAGTAGCTTGAAGGGGAAAAAGAACAAGAAGCTCTTGGAGATTTTCTCTTGCTGCTTGCTTGGGATGGGCTAGAGCTTGATGGTTCGGCCGGTATTTATAGGGAAGATGTGCTCAATTATATGCAATGGCTTGGAGATGTGTAGTCAGTGCACGGGTCGCGTACGCCATCACATTTGTGTGGCGTGCCGGGCACACGCCTCTAGGAGGGAATCTTAGATAATGAATGGTGGTGGCTGATCTTTTGGGTGGTGGTGGATTGCATGGACCTCTCATGTCAAATCCTCCTCTCCCCAAAGATGAGTACAAATGGGCTACGTATTGATAAGGCCTTGGGCCGTCCTATTGACTTTAAATGGCTTTTTTAGGAAAGGAAATGGAAAATGAGATAAACTATTCTATCATAGGAATTTTTTAGGTTTTACTGTAAAACTTTCATGTTTCAAAAGTGTTCATCTCCAACACGTGTGTGTGTGTGTATATATTTTTGTGTGTGTGTGTGTGTGTGTGTGTGTGTACACACACACACACACACATAAAAAAATATATATATATACACACACACGTGTTGGGGATGAAAACTTTTGAAACATGAAAGTTTTACACACAGTGTGTGTGTGTGTGTGTATATATATATATATATATATATATATATATATATATATATATATATATATATATATATATATATTACACACAGTGTGTATACACACACACACACACACACACACACACACACACACACACACATATATATATATATATATATATATATATATATATATATATATTCAAATTAGCATGAAAGTCCTACTTTACTTTAGATGATACGCCTCGCTGAACTCTCTCTTGGGCTGTGAAAGCAGTGCGAAAGAAGTTGGGCTACCTTGCCTTGAGAGCTTCCCCGGTTACTGAGTCTGTAATTGAATTGTAAGTATTTGCTTCCATCTCGAAATGCTCTTTCATGATTGTATGTACACAAGTTCTCGCGCATAAGCATAGCCATATGATGAGTTGAAAGCTTCAGAGTTGGGGAAAACCCTCTATAGTCTAGGAGCATATTCCCACTCTTTTCTGTGTTCATTCAATGCTTTGCTTGTGGATTGAAAATGCGGTAAGGTCCAGCCCCTGACTCTTAGATATATATCAGCATAGCTTCGTAATTCAATTTCTCGCACATCTGCTCTGAAAGCGAGAGCTTGAGATGCATTCGTTCTGAAAGTGATCTTTCCGAATCAAGATATAGAATATGGGCAACCTTCTTCCCTAGCAAGAAGGGAGACAAGATATATATATATATATATATATATATATATATATATATATATATATAGGTTTCGATTTTTTCGAGAAACCTGACACATGAACCCTTTTTTGAATAAATTCGGCATAGTCTCTGTAACGACCCGCTCCGCCCTAGCGGAACGCCGATTCAAACAGCAAGTTCAACGACTCAAACGAGCCGTCGACCCGAAGAGTTGGCCTCGACCAGATGTAGAATCGATGCAAGACTTGCATTGGCCCGTCAAGATGAATCCAGACTTAGACTTTCAAAGGCGCTCTCGAAGTATCGCTCGGCCGATGCGAACATCGCTAAGGTGGGTGGCTCCGATGAACCCGTCTTTGCTTAGCCTAGACACATAACAATGCGGACACTATCACGAGAATCGCTAGACGATAACCCCGCGCATGCTAATAAATGACTCAACGCACCTAATTAAGGGAATAATCCCATCTTGCATGCTTGTTTAGAATATGGAAAAGAACTTGAAAAAAATATGAACTCTCGCACCGCCCTCCACGCTCGTGCTACGGCACAAGCTTACGTTCAAGTCCCGTACGCGTTCAACAATGAAACAATGAATGGGTTACAACAATGAAACGGAAGACTATCGACATAGTCGTTCCGACTAGAGTATAGCATCATTGAAAGACTTCGGGACCGATGGGTCGCCAAGGCGACTCCCGCAAGGGGAGTTGCATAATGTATGAATGAATCAATGAATGAATGAATGAATACGTGAAACATGAATGAATGAACGAACAAGTGAAAGAAAGAAATGAAAGAGTGAATACAAGATAAGACATGAAAGACGTTAGCGACAGGTATGACGGGCACGTGCAATGGGGCTCGCTACCCGCGCTGCACGGACGCCAACCTGGTCGATAACGCATTATGGCTAAGGGTTAGCCTACGGCTCGGAGACAGCCGTTATGTTAAATAACAGGTAAAATACGAAATGGTCGTGGACAAACGGCACGGGCGATGGGGGGGAATACCGTGGCCGTCATGAGGAAGGATTCTGCGGCACGATCGATGGGGGGTAATCATGGCCGGCCTAGGCGGAATCAATACGTGCCTTACGGGCTGCCTGGGTGCGGGCTTGGGCACCAGGAGACGTAAGTGCAGGGTATATTCAAGAGACTTAACGGGGTGTACCAGCCATCACCCTACGCTAAGTTGAGAATTACCAAGGGGAATGTCCAAAATGGCTTGTAAAGCTACCGACCCATGCATGTAGATTAAGTGGACTATGCTGGTGGCAATCCACGTACAAATCCTTGCATTGAAATCAAAGTAGTCTAAGTTAAATGAGCAAGTGCCTCCTGAACGTGCTTGAAATATAACATCCTGAACATGAACATGCCCGAAATATAACACTCTTGAACATGCTTGCAATGTAACATCCTGAACATGCTCGAAATACAATATTCAAAACATGCCCACGACGTGCTAGGACCCGAGACATGAACACGCCCGTAACATTGAATGTTTACATGAATCATGTTATGTTGAGATATGTGAATTATTGACTAACTTGGTTTACCTTGGACAGGGAAGGCCGGACGGTAAGTATGGGTAAGTCGTGCATGTATTTCCATGTGACATTTGAATTCAGCAACACGAGATAGGTCATGATATGTGCCATGAAATTGACCTTAAGGCAAGATTAGAAAGACAATGAATGATAGTCAGTGCACGAAAGTAAATGAAACGTGTTTGGTAATGATAGCATTGTGGGCGAGCTAGCCTCCCCACCAGTGCATAACAATGTACTGATAACCCCACAGTCTGCTTGCAGGAAGCAGGAAACGTCGGCGGGTGCGAAGCTTTCCTCGAATGTGCTAAGGCGCGGAGCTACCTCTGGGGCCTTGGAACGTTGCAGAAGCTGGAGCACCCTATACAGGACATAATGTATCGGAACATCGCCATGTATCATTCTATTTTGTAAGCCACTTGGCACGCTTTTTATGTTTCAGAGAGAGAGCTCAAGCAATTTATAATATCGGCCTAGCGTCGCTTGTAACCTTCTTGAATATCAATAAAGAGTTCGAATTCGCTTTTACTTGTGTTTATTTACTTTCCGCTGCAATGGGGACACTCTGTGCGACTATGTGGCCCAGCTCGAATTGGCCGTTTCTGGACTTGGCCTTGCACGGGCGCAACCTAGGCCCGTGCGGCATCACGCCTTAGCGAGGACGATCGCTCCTACGGGAGCGGGACGTGACATATTGGTATCAGAGCACGGCTTTACGTCCTTGGACTTCATTCGATTTTCTCAGTTTTGAAAGCTCGGTTGGAAACAAAAGAAGTATACGCTCTCTCTCATATGCCTTGGGATGTTCCATACAATAAGTCTAATATTTTCAAAAGCTCGTACAAGTACTCGGTTGAACGGGATCGATAGACGAAGGCCTCTGTGCCAAACCACGACAGATGTGAGTCGAAGGAAAACTAAAATGCTAGAAGTTAGCAAACGCAAGGCGTGCATGAATAATCTTATGCTAACTATGTCGAACGATGTTAAACTTGACTCGATAGAGAACATATGCTAAGTTAACATGTCGCGTGCGTGCCTGACTAGTCTTACGTCGACCTAATAAGTGAGCATGCAAACTTGAATATAGTCCGCACGAGATGGTTATGCGGCACAACTTAGTTCGCGTGTCGCGCACCTCGACTTTTGGTGCAATCGAGTTGCGAGCGATATCAAGTACCGCTCGGTCGGGAACGGAGATACACTTAGAGTGTATATCGATAGGAACGCTATCGAGTTAACGCTGAGGCGTACTCGAAAAGATTGGCTTGGACTTTGAGGATTAGTGCGAACGACTTAGTACGTCGAGGCGACGTGAACGATTACGCTAGAGATTCGTCGAACGAATCTGAAGGATATCTTAGCGCATGACGCGAACGTGATTGAGGACTAGATCGTATGGCTTGAATCCGAGTGGTGTATGTGATAGGTTCGGATAATAATAAGAATGAGTGTCGACGACTAGTCGAGTGGCTCGAACCCTGAGTGGTGTATGGACGTTAAAAGAATTGTTCGAGCGAGACTAAGGGATATACAGATAGAACGGATATGTCGGCGAGGCGATGCGATTCCGCAAAGCCTTAGAACGCGTCACGCTTAGTTGATCGTGACTTCGAATGTCCCGAACGAGATGTTGTTCGGACAACTTGTGAATAGGCAACGCATGTTAGAAAACAATTCGGAACGATGAATGAAAGTAAATGGTCTTGATCGAGGAAACTTAGAGGATCGCGCGTACGATTTCGGATTGATTCAAATGAATTATGACTTGAGCTTGAACAATGATCTTGAAATGGTCTCGAGGAATAGCGATCGAACTTGATCTTGAATATCGAGAAAATTGTGGAATATCCAACTCGGACAACAGCATCAACGCACGACTCGAAATTGGTTGCAAAGGAAGATCGTCAGGTTACGCATATCGTCGATGGTATTGAGGCGTATCAAAGATCGATATGCGATAACTCGGGGGTACTCTGACTCGGCGAATGACGATCGTGTAAATGCCATTGTTCCATTAGATGCTATACTTGGGATATTGAAATGTGTCGAGGAAAATATAGACGTGGCTCGAGAATTTTTTAGTTGAACGAAATGATGAATGGACTATCGATCTTGGCTTGGATAGAAAATAAAATGTTGGACTTACTTCGACGATAACCCCAACGTCGACATGCTTGTCTTATGCGAGCGCAACTCCAGCCTCGCACATGCATCGCGCCGATTAGGGCGATCACTCCGCGTGAGCGCTGGTATGGTAATTCATACAGCGAGGGTGATTAACCTAGCTTGGCGTGACAATTTGTGTGCTTCGATTTATGGTTTGACGCGAAGGTGACTCGAGAATGGATTTGTGTGCTTAAAGAATCGAATTTGAGGATTGAGTAGGTCCAATCCGCGTATCGAAACTGAGTTAGTCTAAACTCAAACAAGAGTTACGCCCCGATGAGAATAATTATTCCATGGGTGCGTTGCATGGTGATTCATGAACCACCGTGGATAATCGGACTCGCGTGAGATTGGGGCACAACGTATTGTCGAGCTAGATAACCTCGTGATCGAATACATGAATTGGTTAGAATTGGTGATTTGAATGGATTTGAATACGGCGACGAATGCGTTGATGCGAATAGGTAATCGTGCTCGATGTTTAGAAATCTGAGTGACGCGAGCTTGGATAGAAAATCCCGTACTATCGACTTTGGTTTGACCCTAGGATTGGGATCAGTGTTGGCATTATTGTTGGGGAACTATGATTCCAATCCTGACATTGACTTAGCCTCGAAAAGATGGCGTAGCGGGTAGACGAGACGCCCTGTTTCATGAGTTATCAATCGAAGGATTGATCTTGAGGATTGGCATGGATGGATAGTGTGAATCACGAATATAGGAATACCCCTCACGAGATTTGGCTGACATGCATATATTCAGGGACGCTTGAGTATGTGCACGATGCGACTCGAGTTAGAATGAGAAATTTCTAGATCATGCGGCTTGGCTGAATGCATGTACTTTGGGGACGCTTGGAATGCGTGTACGATCCAGCCAAGTGATACATTGAGTTCAAGCAGGACTTGAGGAATGGGAGAGTGTCGAAGATCTTGAGATTGCGTTAAATAAAGGATCGATACTAGTACGAACGTAGCTCGGAATCAAGAAACGTGTGAGCGGAGTGTGCGTAAACGACAACGAGATTGGCCCTAAACAAGTGAATGATATGGAATCGATATTGTGCAAGTAAAAGTTGGTATAACAAAATTGAACCATTGATAGGAAAATATACCCGATAATAGCAAATACTTGGTCTTGAATTGGACGAAAAATTACTTAGACTTGGTCGACCCCGCTAGAAAGAAATCATACTGATTTCGTGGACACGAACGCTTGAGAACTGAATCGGGTCATCTCAATGACCGAGATAAACGAAAGTGATTTTGCCTCAACCCACGATCCGCGCGCTTGATAAATTACAACGTGCCTCGTGCTACCATTTTAGTCCCATGACCCAAAGAAATAGCAACCAAGACGAAGAAACACTTGAATTGAATAAGTGCCAACAACTCTAAAATGAATGGAAAGTTATTCAAAAAAAAATCGACCAAATGTATGCGACACGGAACTTAGAAAAGTATCGAGCATGGTTCGATGCCATCGAACGATAGAGCCGTTCATTAGAATTGTCTAAGAAACACGACGACACGAGTTAAGGAATGATAGGATGACCTGCACTCAAGAAGTCTCGAGGACGAGACTTATTTTGAGTGGTGTATTATGTAACGACCCGCTCCGCCCTAGCGGAACGCCGATTCAAACAGCAAGTTCAACGACTCAAACGAGCCGTCGACCCGAAGAGTTAGCCTCGACCAGATGTAGAATCGATGCAAGACTTGCATTGGCCCGTCAAGATGAATCCAAACTTAGACTTTCAAAGGCGCTCTCGAAGTATCGCTCGGCCGATGCGAACATCGCTAAGGTGGGTGGCTCCGATGAACCCGTCTTTGCTTAGCCTAGACACATAATAATACGGACACTATTACGAGAATCGCTAGACGATAACCCCGCGCATGCTAATAAATGACTCAACGCACCTAGTTAAGGGTATAATCCCATCTTGCATGCTTGTTTAGAATATGGAAACGAACTTGGAAAAAATGTGAACTCTCGCACCGCCCTCCACGCTCGTGCTACGGCACAAGCTTACGTTCAAGTCCCGTACGCGTTCAACAATGAAACAATGAATGGGTTACAACAATGAAACGGAAGACTATCGACATAGTCGTTCCGACTAGAGTATAGCATCATTGAAAGACTTCGGGATCGATGGGTCGCCAAGGCGACTCCCGCAAGGGGAGTTGCATAATGTATGAATGAATCAATGAATGAATGAATGAATACGTGAAACATGAATGAATGAACGAACAAGTGAAAGAAAGAAATAAAAGAGTGAATACAAGATAAGACATGAAAGACGTTAGCGACAGGTATGACGGGCACGTGCAACGGGGCTCGCTACCCGCGCTGCACGGACGCCAACCTGGTCGATAACGCATTATGGCTAAGGGTTAGCCTACGGCTCGGAGACAGCCGTTATGTTAAATGACAGGTAAAATACGAAATGGTCGTGGACAAACGGCACGGGCGATGGGGGAATACCGTGGCCGTCATGAGGAAGGATTCCGCGGCACGATCGATGGAGGATAATCGTGGCCGGCCTAGGCGGAATCAATACGGGGCTTACGGGCTGCCTGGGTGCGGGCTTGGGCACCAGGAGACGTAAGTGCAGGGTATATTCAAGAGACTTAACGGGGTGTACCAGCCATCACCCTACGCTAAGTTGAGAATTACCAAGGTGAATGTCCAAAATGGCTTGTAAAGCCAGCGACCCATGCATGTAGATTAAGTGGACTATGCTGGTGGCAATCCACGTACAAGTCCTTGCATTGAAATCAAAGTAGTCTAAGTTAAATGAGCAAGTGCCTCCTGAACGTGCTTGAGATATAACATCCTGAACATGAACATGCCCGAAATATAACACTCTTGAACATGCTTGCAATGTAATATCCTGAACATGCTCGAAATACAATATTCAAAACATGCCCACGACATGCTAGGACCCGAGACATGAATACGTCCGTAACATTGAATGTTTACATGAATCATGTTATGTTGAGATATGTGAATTGTTGACTAACTTGGTTTACCTTGGACAGGGAAGGCCGGACGGTAAGTATGGGTAAGTCGTGCATGTATTTCCATGCGACACTTGAATTCAGCAACACGAGATAGGTCATGATATGTGCCATGAAATTGACCTTAAGACAAGATTAGAAAGACAATGAATGATAGTCAGTGCACGAAAGTAAATGGAACGTGTTTGGTAATGATAGCATTGTGGGCGAGCTAGCCTCCCCACCAGTGCATAACAATGTACTGATAACCCCACAGTCTGCTTGCAGGAAGCAGGAAACGTCGGCGGGTGCGGAGCTTTCCTCGAATGTGCTAAGGCGCGGAGCTACCTCTGGGGCCTTGGAACGTTGTAGAAGCTGGAGCACCCTATACAGGACATAATGTATCGAAACATCGCCATGTATTATTCCATTTTGTAAGCCACTTGGCACGCCTTTTATGTTTCAGAGAGAGAGCTCAAGCGATTTGTAATATCGGCCTAGCGCCGCTTGTAACCTTCTTGAATATCAATAAAGAGTTCGAATTCGCTTTTACTTGTGTTTATTTACTTTCTGCTGCAATGGGGACACTCTGTGCGACTATGTGGCCCAGCTCAAATCGGCCGTTTCTGGACTTGGCCTTGCACGGGCGCAACCTAGGCCCGTGCGGCATCACGCCTTAGCGAGGACGATCGCTCCTACGGGAGCGGGGCGTGACAGTCTCCCATCCTCGTCAATCAAAAATCAAATCAACTTTAGTTGGAAACTGCCTCTGGAAAGTCCCAGGTTTGGCTTCCAAGATCTCTCACTTTATTTGCAGATTAGCTCATGAAGCTCTTGAGAACGGCCATCGGGAAACACTTAACGTTAATCGAAACGTTAGGTCCGTTCGCCGCCTCTAGGAAGAAACTTATGACCACTTATTTCTCCATTGTCCAACTACTAAAGCAATCTGGTTTGCCTCCTCAATTAGAATTAGAGTTTGGTTAGCAATTCGACAAACGAAAAAAATTTGGGGCGACAAAAGAGCGGGTATAAATTGGCACAATTCAAGTAAAATACATTAAAGAAGGGTCACATATTCGTCAAATGAATATATTGAGGTTAGAAATTTCATATGCTTAAATAAGTTGTCAAATTTGATTAATTAACATGTTTTCCATCACGTTTTCTGGTCAAATTTTTTCAATAATTCATACGAAAAACAACCAAAATTTTACATGCTTAAAATTTACATACTACTTCGAATCTGTCAAAAGTACGCAAATATTTTAAGTTTCTGAAAGATATAAAAAAATTCACATATAATACGAGTTTTATTCGGGTGATTGCTAACAAGGACTTAGAGTAGATATGAAATAAATGAGATTCTCAACTCCTGACTATCCAGTTCTGAATCACTCGAGATATTTCGTATGGGAGCTATCCTAATTATAGATCATCTAGAAATCCAGATGCAATCTGAATTTTAGGGAAAGTAGATCTACATATCCCTAAGATCATATATTATCTGCCTCCAACTTATATATGTGAACATGGAGAACTGAAGACCTAAAATGACTACAACAATTGAAACTCAATGCGACATCCCCACAAAAATTAATGGCTGCCCCACCCCCTAAGCTTCCCCACCAAATTCAACTAGTTTAAGATTAATGTCAATGGAGCCACTTCATTCTCTCACTTCGCTTCAGCTACAATAACAAGAGATCACACAACAACAACGACGTTTGTGAAAAATGTTGTTTAAACGTCGGCTTAACCTATGCCAACATTTTTGGCCTTTTTCCAGATGTTTTATAAACATTGTTAAAAATCAATTTTCTTGTAGTATAATTTATCACATCCCTGGATGAGAAAATGGAAGGTGACCTATAAAAGCAGGGGCGGATCCAAGGGTAGCTTGGGGTGGGCTCAGCCCACCCAAAAAAAAATTTATATTTCATTTTTTTATATAATTTTGTTTTGATTTTTTTTTGGTATGGATTTATCTACTTCCAGTCCACCCAAATTTTTGGTAGTCCATCCCAGCTATAGTTTTTGGATCCACCCCTGAATAGAAGACGGCTTTATAGAACTGGAAAAGCCAGTCATGGTCACCAAGTTTGGGCTATCAAATAAGAACAAGGACTTCAATCCTTCTCGACGCGATACATTCTATAAGTATATATTCGACACTATCTACAACATGTTGGAAATTATTCCAAAAAAATCTGCAAACAAAATAAAATAAAGTAAATATTACCGGCCTCCGGGAAAGTCGCGCACGAAGCACTGTCCTAAGAGTTGATTCGGGTCTATGTGCAGACTTATTTCGAATGCTCCTAGTAGGTAAAACTCCCGCTCTGCCGGTATCTCCTCGTCGCACACAACTCGGAAAGAGCGACCCCGAACTTAGCTTTTCTGTCTAGAGCACAAGCCGAAGAACAATGCTTTGAATTGAACAAGAGAGAATGAGAGGGAGAGAGTGGAGTGAAGAATGTGATTTTTATTGAAAGGATGCTCTCTTATATAGCATTAAGCATATGCTAAAGATAGTCTATGCTTAAAATAGCCTATACTAAAATTAGCCAAAAGAGGCTAAGTCTCCAACTTAAAAATGACACATGTTGAAGACTTGGCTTTGAGGACTTGGCTTTTGCATGTAATATGCAACAATCCTCCCCCAAAAGTCAAGTTCCGAAAAACATAGAGATGACAAGGAAATAAGAATTGATAGAGGATTTCTGGGCAAATATATATTATGCATAGATGAGATGGACTACAGCCTTGAATCTCACTTAGTTACTATTGTCTTTGTTTGAAGAAGTGCTTGATGGACTATGCCTTGAATCAGACTTCTTGAACCAGATTCAGAAAATAGTACACATAATACGCTAGAGGTTCTTTGGGTCTATCGGGTGGCGCTTTGACTGGCCATGCACACTTTTATACATTCATGAGAGTTGTCTAGGATCGTCCTGTCCTATAGTCGTGGCCTTCACGACCTTTCATATAGGTAAGTCCTCAAGACTTGGTGATAGATTTCAACCCTGCATATTATGCTTGGACTTATTAAGAGTTTAAACTCACCCTAACCATATCACACCGGAACACTGTCACCATAGGGATGGGGTATCAATGTACACATGTACAGCCTCCTGGGCTTTTATTTTAAAAAGATTTTAATCTCTAAGGTCAGTGTTCCATATTAGTCACTAGTTCAGTTTGTTCCTACCCATTGAACCGGCTTCTTAGGATCTCCAGTCAGACTCGGTTGGGTTGCCACTGCTTGTGACTAAATTATGGGCTTAACCCTATCCCCCTCGATGATTCTAGGATCAATGTCTTAGACAGGCCCTTCGTCAAATGGTCTGCAAGGTTCTTTTCTGACTTTATATAGTCAAGAACCACATATTTGCCCAATAGGCTCTTTATAGACTTGAAGCGCAGCTGCAGGTGCCTGTTCATCTTAGCATTCACAGAATCATGCTTTAGTAGTTCAATAACAGATTTATTATCACAATTGATAGAAATTGCAGAAACAGGAATATGATAAACAGGTATATGCATAATTAGATTTCTAAGCCATTCGGCTTCTGTACAAGTAGTGTTAAGAGCTATCATTTCAGAGTCCATTGTACTCCTAGCTATGATAGTTTATTTGCATGAACTCCAGGAGATTGCTGCTCCTCCTAGAGTAAAAACATATCCAGTAGTGGATTTCACATCATGCGAATCAGTTACCAGTTTGCATCTGAATAACCTTCTATAATATCAGGGTGTCTAGAATAATGAAGTTTATAATCTAGAGCACCTCTAAGATGTCTAAATACTCTATCCAATGCAGTCCAATGTGACTGATTTGGATTTCCGGTATATCTACTAATTCTTCCAATAGCAAATGCAATATCGGGTCTGGTTCTATTTGATATGTACATAAGGGACCCTATCATCTGTGAATATCTATGTTGTTCTATAGGTGATCCTTCATTCTTCTTGAGGCCAACATTACTGTCATAAGGAGTAAGGGCTGATTTTTTGTCAAAATACTCAAACTTTCTTAGCATTTTCTCAATTGAATGTACTAAAGATAGAGTATAGCCCTCTTTGCATTTTGACACTTGCATTCCTAGGATCAAGTTGACTTCTCCTAGGTCTTTCATATCAAACTGGTTAGATAAATAATTCTTAGTATTATTTATCAGTTCCAGTGAAGATCCTAGAATAAGGATATCATCAACATACAAGCATAAAATGACACAACTTCCACCAGAATTTTTAGAGTATATACATTTGCCATACTCATTTAGCAAGAAACCATATTCTATAATCACTTTATCAAATTTGTTGTGCCATTGCTTGGGAGCTTGCTTTAGGCCATAAAGTGATTTTACTAATCTGCAAACTTTCTTTTCTTGACCTTTAGCAATAAAACCTTCAGGTTGCTCGTAGATCTCTTCTTCTAGATCTCCATTCAAAATGCTATTTTTACATCCATTTGATGGATCAACATGTTATGAATGGATGCTAAGGCTAGAAGGGTTCTAATAGAAGTAATCCTAGCTACAGGAGAATATGTATCAAAATAATCTAATCGCTTTTTCTGAGTGAAACCCTTGGCTACTAATCTAGCTTTGTATTTCTTTATAATACCGTCAGCTCTGAGTTTCGTTTTGAAGATCCACTTGCAACCTATGGGTTTACTACCTAAAGGTAGATCTGCAAGAAACCAAGTATTATTCTCCATAATAGAGTTATACTCATTGTTTATGGTTTCTTTCCAGAAAGGAGCATCAGAAGAAGATATTACTTCTTCGTAAGTTGAGGGATCACCCTCTATCAAATAAGTGAAGAAGCCTTTCCCTAAATTCCTTTCAATCCTTCCTCTTTTACTTCTTCTAGGTTCTAAGTCTTGGTCAGGTTGTAAGCTTGATGAATGACAATCACTACCAAAATTTATCGATTTAGCGACGGCCGGATCCGTCGCTAAGAAGACGGTAATTACAATTAACGACCGAGTACCGACGGATATTGGCCAAAAATATCCGTCGGCAATCAGCTCGTCGCTAATAACCGTCCGTCGCTAAGTTGTCGTCACATGACGGATTAGCGACGGATAGTCGACGTTACAATACGAAGACTTAGCGACACGTTCCCGACGGATTTTCGTCCATTTCAACTATTAAGTATTGAACTGTGTAGGAAATAGCGACGTAACTTTCCGTCGGTAATCCGTCGTAACGGCGTATCAGATCGTATCGATCCGTCGCTATGCCGTCGGTATCCATCGGTAATTAACGACGGCTTTGCGATGGTGTTATGACGGACTATCCGTCGATCATGTTCTGGAAATGCTTGGCATTTCCAGCACCATGGCGACGGAAGAGTCGTCGCGGACCCGTCGCCACCGCGACTCAACAGCGACGGATTACTAACTGATTCGTCGCCATGGTTCTGGAAATGTCATGCATTTCCAGAACCATGGCGACGGATAATCAGTCGCTAAGCCGTCGTAAAATACAGCGACGGATTAGCGGCTGGTTGTCCGTCGCCCGGGCGACGACCTGTCCGTCGCTGTTCCGTCGAATCTGATCCCACAAGAACGTTGCCGACGGATAATCCGTCGATAATCCGTCGCTGCCTGAAAACAGTTTAAAAACTCCAGTTAGCGACGGATTATCTGTCGAAAACCCGTCGGTAACTGGGATTATCCGTCGCTAAACGGTCACTAGTCCGTCGCTAACTGAGAATATTTTGAAAAAAAATTACTGCTTTTTAGCTGTTCGCAAAAATTTGCATAAACCAAACCAAGATATAATGCACACCAATTATCCAACAATCACATAGACCAAATATATTATGCACACCAATTATCCAAGAATCACATAGACCAAAATATGCACATACGAATTTAATGCACACCAATTATCCAAGAATCATATAGACCAAACCAAATTAATATAAAATAGACATCAGTTATCCGGAAGAGTAACCTACTATCCATCGTTATAATCCGATCATTGCACAAATATTCCAAATTTTTCACAAATATTCCAAAACACATAGGAAAGAGTTGGCCAGTTACAGTAACCTAATATCCAATCCTGACGACCGATCATAGCACAAATATTCCAAAATTTTCACAAATATTCTAAAACACATAGAAAAATCGACTTTGGCCTCAACAAAGACCACAAGTCAGACGATGAATCCTCACAGCCAGGGATGATAGTTGCGTTGAGGCATGTACCATTCTATCAGCCACTTTGCATACGAAGGCTCAATCTGGTTGAGGTCTTCTGTAGGGATAGGAGGGTCGGTCCCGATGCTACTACTCTCTGACGGTGGCTCCTCCTTAGCTTCAAGCTTGGGAGCAATCTCTTCCCTGATGGTCATCGGTTCTTCTTTGACAGTCACCGGCTCTTGTTTGACGACGGAGACTTCCTCCGTGTCGACCTCCAAGGGTTTCTTGCCTCGACCCCTTCCTCGACTAGCAGCACCACCTCGACGAGTCCTAGGAGCCATCTTTCTGACAACAGAAATTTTTATATAGGGTAAAGAAATTGACTCAAGTTATAAAAGTTGTGACGTTGGTTTTTTGCGTTCATCATCATTAGAGGGAGCAGCACTCGAAAAGTTGTGACGTTGGTAGCATGAGAGAGTAAAAATCTGTATCACAAGACTAACAGAATTACTATGTAATCATGTACCCACCAATAATCGGATGTAACTGGAGTCGTTGGTACTATCGTGCAGTAATTTGTGGATCCACAGAGATGCTAGATGTACTTTGTATCTAGTGTATCAGATTAGTATCGGTCTATCGGTTTGGTATAGGACGTATCATATTGGTATCGTCCTATATCCGATATGTACATGTATCGGCCGAATAGCTAGGATTCATATTGGTCTTATCGATTTGGTATCGGTCATATCCGATAGGTATCGGCCGTGCTGGATTAGTATAGACTATTTCGGATTAGTATCGTGGAAGGTTTAGTAACAACTGTACTTGAATTTCTCTCTTCTCGAGCTAGAATACCATTGCAAGAGAATCACCAGATCGTGATTGGCCAGTTACAGTAACATACATACTTCATTTTCTATCAGGAAAAGCGAGATTGAAAAGGAAGTATGTATGTTCTGTAACTGGCCATCTACGCTCTCGTGACTCTCTTGCAATGGTAATCTAGCTCTAGAAGAGAGAAACCCAAGTACACTTGTTACTAAACCTTCAACGATACTAATCCGAAATGGTATATAATAATCCAACACGGCCGATACCTATCGGATATGACCGATACCAAATCGATAAGGCCAATATGACTTAATGGCTATACGGCCGATACATATCGGATAGGACGATACCAATTCGCTAAGGCCAATACCAACCGATACGGTCCATACCAAAATGATAGATCGATACTAATCCGACACGGTCAATACTTATAAGTACCTACGGTCCAGGAGGTTGATCCGCTAGTACATCCATGTACGAACAACGAAGTAACGATCAATTTCAATTTGGATGTAAAAATCTGTATCGTAAGACAAACTAAACATAATCAGTTCTATTTCACATGCTTAATTGTCAAGTATGGGAACGAATAGCTCAGAACACAACCCAAAATTTATTCTAGATGAACTCACATAATGTTTACAGTCTTGGTCTCAACTGTCTTCGATTCTATGATCCCATGTCTTAGGTTAAATAAATCACTAACCTCATCACGGTGAGTCTTGGTGTAGCACTCAAATGTGGGGCACCCGTAAATTCGCCGAGGTTTTAAATCATCGACATTGAGTTTTAAACCCTCACGTAGCCTTTCTGCTTCACTTCTAGGGTCGAGCAGCATCTTCTTGCAAGCTTCGGTCTCCAAATACTTAGTGTCAAGATTCTGGACGCTTTTGTAGAGCATGTCAACGCATCCTAGCGTCAATTTACTCGACAGGAAATTGACGCTAGGATGCGTTGACATGCTCTACGAAAACCTCTGTACTTCCTCCGGGTCATGCTGCAGGCTGTGCTGCTTCCCCCTCATCTTCCTGCCTACTTCTTCTTTCCCGACTCTACACTTGAGCTGGATGTCATATGTGGCTGAGAGAGTCAAATAAAAAGAAAAGAAGTAGGGAGGAGCAGATTGGTTCAGAGCCATGGTGGAGGAGAGGAGAAGGAAGATGCTTGATCAGAACGGATGGCTCAGAACACAAGTCAAGATTCATTCTAGCATACATTAGTGTGAATCATCTATGTTCTTATCGTATATAGTATCTGAAGGACGTAACAGAATCAAGATGAACTCACTAATGTAATACTAAGACATCATCTACTACTATATAAGATATAGTGATAGGTTGTCGTATCATCATTGCCGAGGGATGAGGGTCGGAGGACAGGCAACTTTATCTACGGCTACATAGTTTCTGCATCGCCAGTCGAATGGCTGCAGGGACTAATGCAAATGGAGCTGAAAAAATATGCATAAACCAAACCAATATATAATGCACACCAATTATCCAAGAATCACATAGACCAAATATGCACATACGAATTTAATGCACGCCAATTATCCAAGAATCATATAGACCAAACCAAATTAATATAAAATAGACATCAATTATCCTGAAGAACGTAACAGAATCAAGATGAACTCACATAATGTAATACTAAGACATCATCTACTACTATGTAAGATATAGTGATAGGTTGTCGTATACTCTGATAATATCTCCTCCAGCACTCAATCTCACTACTGATATCATTCTTGTAATAGTGATCTCTCAGAGTATACGTCATACTGAGATGGATCTAATATTCTCTCTTGTTGGTTGTCGTATCATCATTGCCGAGGGATGAGGATCGGAGGACAGTACAAATAGTCTAATACAAAAACAACTCAATAAGTAGTCCAATACAAATAGTCTAATACAAAAATAACCCAATACCAATAGTCCAATACAAATAAGTACTAATAGCTAATGAGAACCACGCTGCTCACGCAAACGCTCAGTGATACGTTCACGCATCCACCTCGAAAAAGCAAGATTTTTGGCGCGAGGAGAGATGTCGTCCCTTGCAAGGATTGCATCAAGAGAACTCTCGGTCTCACTAGCTACCGGTGCTGGATGAATAGAACTCCCGGTCTCACTAGCAACCGGTGCCACTTCCTCCTCAACTGTAGGAGGAGCCACCTCAGCATTCACTATTTTCTTCAAACGACGTGCCGCTCCTCGGGTCATGGGTGCCATCTGGTAAGATCGATAGTCATAAATAATATAATTGTAACATAAGCAAGCTAACTAAAGGAACCATCATGTAATTTGAGTACATTTTCGAAAGCCGATAAAGTATAAAAAATTCGATTTTTTGCCAAGTGTGAGAACGGATGGCTCAGAAGACAACCCAAGATTCATTCAAGCATACAGTAGTGTGAATCATCTATGTTCTGTACATATGGTGTAGTATATGTTCTTATCATATCTAGTATCTGAAGAACGTAATAGAATCAAGATGAACTCACATAATGTAATACTAAGACATCATCTACTACTATATAAGATATAGTGATAGATTGTCGTATCATCATTGCCGAGGGATGAGGGTCGGAAGACAGTCAACTTTATCTACGGCTACATAGTTTCTGTCTCGCCAGTCGAATGGCTGCAGAGACTATGTCCTGATCACCATGTCGTACCGTAGATCAAATGGAGCTGGAACTGGAGCCAAAATACAGTACTACTTCACCATGTCGTACCATTTTACTCTCTCTCTCTCCTCCCCCCTCCGGCACTCTCACTCTCTCCGGCGCTCTCACACTACTAATTCCTATGTGTTTTAAGTGTGAGAACGGATGGCTCAGAACACAACCCAAGATTCATTCTAGCATACATTAGTGTGAATCATCTATATTCTGTATACATATCGTGTAGTATATGTTAATCTTATCGTATCTAGTATCTGAAGGACGTACGTAACAGAATCAAGATGAACTCACTAATGTAATACTAAGACATCATCTACTACAATATAAGATATAGTGATGGGTTGTCGTATCATCATTGCCGAGGGATGAGGGTCGGAGGACAGGCAACTTTATCTACGGCAACATAGTTTCTGCCTCGCCAGTCGAATGGCTGCAGGGAATATCCGTCACCATGTCGTACCGTAGATTAATACAATTAATAGAGCTAGAAATATCCGTCGCTAACCGGTAACTAGTCCGTCGCTAACTGAGATTGTCACATACACATATGTATATCACAGCTAGATGTATAGATATATACATCTATACAGAAGCACACAACTGATAGAACTCGCACTGTCCTTGAGACAGTAAACATATATGTCATGAATCCAAACCCCATATATATTCACATTTACTAATCCAAACACCACCAAACTAATGGAACACCCAATATGGATAACACATTATTTAGCCAATATATAAACTCAGATGAATTTGAGAAGCAAAGCCACCCGCCGCCCCCGACCAAAGCCCGCCGCCCCAAGCCCGCCGCCCAGTAGTTCGGTTGCATATATATATGAAGAGTGCTTATGGGTGTGCGTCGGTTGTAAATAGCCCCGACACACCCGCCCCAAGCCAGCCGCCCAGCCCCCGACGTCGCCGCCCCAAGCCAGCCGCCCAGCCCCCGACGCCGCCGCCCCAAGCCAGCCGCCCAGCCCCCAACCCAAGCCAGCCGCCCAGCCCCCGACGCCCCCGCCCCAAGCAAGCCGCCCAGCCCCCGACGCCGCCGCCCCAAGCCCACTGCCCAGCCTCCAACCCAAGCCAGCCGCCCAGCCCCCGACGCCCCCGCCCCAAGCCAGCCGCCCAGCCCCCGACGCCCCCGCCCCAAGCCAGCCGCCCAGCCCCCGACGCCCCCCGTCCCAAGCCAGCCGCCCCAACCCCGACGCCCCCGCCCAGGCCCCGACGCCCCCGACCCAAGCCAGCCGCCCAGCCCCCGACGCCCCAACCCCAAGCCCACCGTCCAGCCCGCCGCCCCAAGCCCACCCGCCTCCAGACTTCGACCCAAGCCAGCCGCCCAGCCCCCGACGCCCCAACCCCAAGCCAGCCTCCCAGACCCCGACGCCCCCGCCCAGCCCCCGACGCCCTAACCCCAAGCCCGCCTCCCAGACCCCGATGCCTCCGCCCCAAGCCCACCGCCCAGCCCCCGACCCAAGCTAGCCGCCAAGCCACGGACGGCCCAGCCCCGATCGCGCCGTCCAGACCCTATAACCGAGAGAGAGAGAGAGAGAGAGAGAGAGAGAGAGAGAGAGAGAGAGAGAGATCGAGAGAGAGAGAGGGGGGTTACCTTCGGGAGAGAGAGAGGAGAGTACGCCGACGCCGACGACGACACCGACGCCGATCACCGAAACCGACACCGGCGAGAGAGAGAGAGAGAGAGAGGAGAGAGAGTGAATTTGGGGGGAATGCCAAAAGTTCCTCCAGCATTTTTATTTAAGTCTGGAACGCTAATTTAGCGACGGAATGGCGACTACGAAATATCCGTCGCCCTATAGTCGCTATTATTGATTATCCGACTGAATATCCGTCGCTACGTAGTCGAAGATATGTCCCGCCAATTATATACACAATTCCTGCCAAATAAACGACTACGTGGCGACGACCGAATATCCGTCGCTATAACACCGACACACTAGCGACGGATGTGCGACCTTTCCTGCCCCTAAAATTAAAATAAAAAATGGCAAATGTTTGTAGTCGATAATCAGTCGCTGAGCGGCCACGAACCCGTCGCTAATACCGACGGAATAATTCCGTCGCTAAATTATCGTCGCTAAATGAGCGTATTTTGGTAGTGAATGGGAACTTGTAGAAGGAGCTAGGGAAGAACTAGAGGGGTTGGAAGAAATTCTATCCTTAAAAGGGAATATATTCTCAAAGTAAACTGCATCTCTAGCTTCTATAATGGTATTATTAGAGATTTCATTTACTTCAGAATTAGTCACTAGAAATCTATTGGCATTGCTATATAAGGCATATCTTATGAACACACCATCTACGGTCTTAGGTCCAATCTTTCTCTTTTTTGGTTCAGGGATTCCAACTTTTGCTAGACATCTCCAAACTTTGAGGTAATGGACTCTAGGAGTACTATCTTTCCATAATTCATAGGGAGTCTTATCCTTAGATTTACTGGGAATCCTATTTAGGATGTAGCAAGCTGTTAATAAGGCTTCTCTCCACAAGTTATCAGGAGCACCTGAGCTGAGAAGCATGGCATTCACCATGTCTAACAGAGTGCGATTCTTTCTTTCAGCAACTCCGTTGGATTATGGTGAATAAGGAGCAGTCATCTCATGAATTATTTTGCGTTCTTCACAGAAGTTAGTCATTTCGTTTGAGGTATACTCTCCGCCACGATCAGATCTAAGGATCTTAATCCTTTTCTCTAATTGGTTTTCAGCTTCTGATTTGTAAACCTTGAATCTATCTAGAACTTCATCTTTGGTTTTGAGAAGGTAGGTATAGCAATACTTTGAACAATCATCTATAAATGTGACAAAGTATTTCCTACCACCTCGAGTCAAAATCCTATTTGAATCACAAACATCACTATGAACTAGTTCTAGAAGATCAGAATTTTTTTCTACGGATTTGAATGGTAGTCTAGAATGTTTGGCTTGAACACAAATCTCACACTTGTCTTTATTATCTACAGGAGAATTGGGAATAAGATTTAGGTTCATCATCCTTCTAAGGGAACCTAGGTTCACATGACCTAGTCTACCATGCCATACATTGGAAGATTCTACATTGGAAACAATAGGAGAAGGATCCAACATTTTATTTACAGTACTGAGAATAAACAGACCATCCTTTACAAATCCTTTACCAACAAAGGACTCATTCTTAGAAAATACAACTTTATTAGTTTCCATTACAATCTTGTAACCAGATGCTACAAGAAGTGAACCACTAACTAAATTTTTTCTAACAGTCGGCACATAAAGAACATCATGAAGAGGCAGAATTTTTTTGATGTCATCTTCAGATCTATTCTTTCTCTTCCTACAATTTGTGCCGTAGAGCCATCTCCTAGGGTTATGCCTCCTCCACGTGATTCTTGATAGTTTGAAAAACAGGAGCGATCAAATGAAACATGAATATTAGCTCCAGAATCCAACCACCAGTCATCAGAATGGTAAGAAATATTAACTAAGGGTTGGTAAGTCACAGACCTGAAGGAACCAGAAGACCCATTTAGAATCATGTTGGCTTCTGGTTTGGCTGGGCCTTCCCCCCTATAGGAAGTCTTGATTGGTTCCTTCTTCCTTTGGAAACAGTTGATGGCCGTGTGGTTTGTTCTACCACACACAAAATAAAATCTTCCTTGATCCTGAGTCTGACCAAAGTTTCTAGGTTTTTGGAGTTGCTGGTGTTTGATGATTCTGGTGGTTCTGGTGACGAGGCTGAATAATATTCTTCTTGAAGATATTATTCTTGGGTTTGTGAGGATTATTAGGCTTAGGTTTGCTATAGGATGACTCTACTAGGTTTACCTTAGCCTTAGTCTTAGTCTTGGAGTTAGACCTTAGCCTAAGTTGTTCTTCAACTCTAATTTGCTTCAGTACTTAGGCAAAATTAAGGTCACCTTGGGTACGATGGAGGTTCTTTTTTACATCAGACCAAGAAGGAGGGAGCTTATCTACTAGGCAAGCTATCTTATGTTCAGGTTGTACCTTTAGCTTGAATGTGCCTCACAAATTATTGGAATTCATAGATTTGTTCATTCATAGGTTTGTCATCTACCATGAAATACTTATTAAATGCTGAAGAAGTGAATCTTTCAATTCCAGCATCATCACAACCATATTCATCTTCTAAAACATTCCAAAGTTCTTTGGCGCCTATATATTCAAAGAATATATCATAAAGTGAATCAAATAAAGCGCTTAGAATTCGATGGAAGCAGTAAAAGTCTATTTCCTTAGGGGTTTTAGGTTTGGAGGAACTGGAGGGTTTAGATATTCCTATGTCAGACTCAGTGTCGTCAGAATCATTTATGATGGGTGTGGATCCATCAATGGCTGAAATCAGTCCTAAAGTGGTGAGCCAAAAATTTATTTGACTCTGTCACCTCTTGAAGTGGGTGCCATCAAACTTGGCTGGCTTAGCAGTCGAAGTCTCGTCTTTGGTAGACATGATTTCTAAGGTCAATGGTAAGTTAAAATATTTGCTTGATGATAGTAAAGTGTAAGCAATGTATAGCAAATTTAGTAAGTGGATAGGAGATATGCTAACACTAATATAAGTTATAACAATGCATATACGTCTTGATGCTTACAATAATTTAAGCACCATATATTATAACAATGTTGATAACAAATTTTGTAGCAGCAATTAGAGATTTTATTTTATAAATGACTCAACTCTTAGATTGTTGGAAATTATTCTAAAAAAATCTGCAAACAAAATAAAATAAAGTAAATATTACCGGTCTCCGGGAAAGTCGCGCACGAAGCACTACCCTAAGAGTTGATTCGGGTCTATGTGCAGACTTGTTCCGAATACTCATAATGGTAAAACTCCCGCTCTACCGATATCTTCTCGTCGTACACAACTCGAAAAGAGCGACCCCGAACTTAGCTTTTCTGCCTGGAGCACAAACCGAAGAACAATGCTTTGAATTGAACAAGAGAGAATGAGAGGGAGAGAGTGGAGTGAAGAATGTGATTTTTATTGAAAGGATGCTCTCTTATATAGCATTAAGCATATGCTAAAGATAGTCTATGCTTAAAATACCCTATACTAAATTTAGCCAAAAGAGGCTAAGTCTCCAACTTAAAAATAACACATGTTGAAGACTTGGCTTTTGAGGACTTGGCTTTTGCATGTAATATGCAACACAACAATGGAGCTGGGGCAGGTTCCCTTATCTGGCAGTTAATGGTCGTAGGCATGGAAGAATACAAATGACGGTTTCGGATTCGAAGACCCCGGGAAAAGCCTTCCATCTATAGGCCGGTAAAGGATCGGTAGTGTCGGCTTGAGGCGTGCGGCAAGGGAAGGATTGGGCTAGGAGTGGTCTCAAAAAATCTGCTAAAGTCTTGTTTTCCCTACTGTTTGTAGTTGGCTAAGAATATCTCCTCTTTTAATTGTCCACCTTGTTTCATATATATATGGTGCTTTCAAGTTTCAAATTAATGTGGTATAGTTTCCTACTAAGACGAACAAGAGCAAAGTAAGATCTTGGTGTTACTGATTTTATGATAACTGTTGTGTTGGTTGTTCCATACAATTATTACTTATTTACTTAAGGTTCTATCAAAGACAACCACTACCAAAATAAGTCATATCAGCGACGTATTTAGCGACTCCAAGATAAAACGTCGCTAATATTTGGGAGTTTAGCGACGTTTATCTAAGACGTCGATGTTTGTTGCCAACAGCGACTAATAGCGACGTCTAGCGGCTACAATTTGTTAAATGGAAATCTGCGTCACAAGTTCGTCCGTACACGTCGCTGATATAGCGACGTGTAGCGACGCATTTTAAGTAGCATCGCCGTTTATTAAATATCAGCGACGTTTAGCGACGACAGAGAAGGACGTCGCTAAATGTTTCAAATAGGCGGCGACGGTTTCCTTTTCGATCATTCACAAATTTTCCTTCCAATTTTTTGCGCGCTCCTCCTCCACGACGCTCCTCCGGCGATTTCCCTCCTCCGGCCTCCTCCTCCGCGGCGCTCCTCCGGCGATCTCCCTCCTCCGGCCTCCTCCTTCTCCTTCCTTAGGTAGCTCCTCCTCAGGTGATCCCCTGTCCCCGCTTCCCAATTTCTCCTCGTCATCTAGCTCTCTCTCTCTCTTCTAGTTCGTGTCCACGAGAGCGTGGACTCACTGCGGGGGACACGAGAGCGTGGACTCGCTTCTAGTTCGTGTGACACCTATTTTATTGGTTTGGACACGTCGTGTCCCACTGTGTGGACACGAGCAGTGTGACACCTATATACTGATACTGGGAGTTTTTTAGGCATATCAACTGTCAATTTGATGTTTTGCTTGGATTCGAATTCTAATTTAGGGTTCGAGCTTTATTTACTGATACAGGGAGTTTTTTGGGCATTTTTAGGATTTTGAAATGATGAATAAATTGACTAATAATTATTATCGAGCCCTATAAAATTTTAGCTATGTCACGAAGGATGGATACTAATCCTGTGAATGAGTTTTCTCCTAAGTATTCTCGACAGTTGAGTATGATTTAGCTCACTGACATTACTGAAATATGGAATGATTAGTGTAGGGTATATTGGTCAGGTTTTGGCAGAGTTGGGATATGATAGTATGCATGTTACAATTAACAAGGAATGCTGTTGACACCAAATATTGCACGACAGGTTACTTGAGTAACCTGGAATATTTTACCTACTGAAACAAATAGTTTGGACAAGGGTATGTATAGGTTTGTCATCAGATGGTATAGGATTTTGCTTGCCAAGTTCTGAACAGCAGTCCAGGCTGCCTGCTTAGTTGAAAGTCTTAATTAGACTTTCTGTTCAGTACCCTTTGACTGAATTAAGTTGACCTGAATACCATATTTTAAATCCTAAATCTAAGTCTGCCTGCTGTTCAATTCATGACAGGTTATCTTGTTAACAGTAAATGCCTTCCTTTTTAATATGTGTGAAACTCAAAGGTAGGATAAATCTAGTACAAATTAGGGACTGTCATGTTCAGGCAGTTGGTACCAGTATTTAAGACTAGTTTGATTTGTATAATTTAATGTTAAAGGCAGATAGGTAGGTCCTGTATGAGATACTGGATACCTAGGTAGAAATACACCTACAGCCATTCGACTGACGAGGTAGAATGTCAGACATTTTGGAAAAATGGTGAGATACACCAAGTCAGACACTGTCCCTACAGCCATTCGACTGGCGAGGTAGAAATCTATGTACGACATTTGCTATAAGGACTTTGCATTAATCTACGGTATGACATCGTGATCAGGACATAGTCCCTGCAGCCATTCGACTAGCGAGGCAGAAACTATGTAGCCGTAGATAAAGTTGACTGTCCTCCGACCCTCATCCCTCGGTAATGATGATACGACAACCTATCACTATATCTTATATAGTAGTAGATGATGTCTTAGTATTATATTATGTGAGTTCATCTTGATTCTGTTACATTTTTCAGATACTAGATACGATAAGAACATATACTACACCATATGTACAGAACATAGATGATTCACACTAATGTATGCTAGATGAATCTTGGGTTGTGTTCTGAGCCATCCGTTCTCACACTTGGCAAAAAAATAAATTTTTTGTACTTTATCTGCTTTCGAAAATGTACTCAAATTATATGATGGTTTCTTTAGTTAGCTTGCTTATGTTACAATTATATTATTTGTGAATATCGATCTTACCAGATGGCACCCATGACCCGAGGAGCGGCACGTTGTTTGAGGGAAACAATGAATGCTAAGGTGGCTCCTCCTACAGTTAAGGAGGAAGCGACACCGGTTGCTAGTGAGACCGGGAGTTCTATTCATCCAGCACCGGTAGCTAGTGAGACCGGGAGTTCTATTCATGCAGCACTTGCAAGGGACTACATCTCTCCTTACGCCAAAGATCCCACTTTTTTGAGGTGGTTGCGTGATCGTATCACTGAGCGTTTGCGTGAGCTGCGTGGTTCTCATTAGCTATTAGTACTTATTTGTATTGGACTATTTATATTGGGTTGTTTTTGTATTAGACTATTTGTATTGGACTACATATATGAATTAGTACTGTGTCAATCTCTGGATTGTATTGGTACTACGACCCTCATCCCTCGGCAATGATGATAGGACAACCAACCATGCAGAGATGATACTCTGAGAGATCCATCTGAGTAGGACGTATACTCTGAGAGATCACCTTTACAAGTATGATATCAGTAGTGGGATTGAGTGTGTATGGCCTACTCAAATGGGTCTCTCACCATTACTTTTTTTTGACAGCATGGTGGATGTGTTCCGTCAAAAGATTCTTGCTCCGAGCCAAAACTTTGCCCCGGAGCTCAAGTGGACATCCTTCGTGTAGAGCTCGAGTGAGAGGTTGTGCTTCTTGAAAAGAAGCCTACCGTTCCAGATACTGGGTCTGCTGTCGCAATCACTGCGGCTACTAAACTTCAGGCTAAGTGGAGAAGGAAAAATAGCATTTGCAGGATGCTTATCCTGAACGCTATGGAGGATTCTCTAGCAGAATCTTACAGTAAAAAACCAATTGCTAGAGACATATGGGAGTCTTTAGAGAAACTATACGAAGAAGACAAGAACATGAGCAAGATATTTGTGGTTGAAAAATATTACAAATGGTTCTTTGAGGACGAGAAGTCCATGTTACCGCAGGTAAAAGAATTTCTGAAGCTGCGACAGAAGTTGGAAGACGAGGCGATGCCTCTCCCTGACAAGTTTGTTGTTGGAGGGATTGCCTCAAAGCTCCCCGCTGGACGGAGTAAGTTCTATGCAAACATGCATATAAAGAAGCTTGAGATCAGCCTTGAAGATCTCTTGTAGGAAATCTATGTTGAGGACCAGATGCGGGCTCAACTAAAGGTGGACACACTGTCCAAGCAATTGGCTAACGCCAATCTGGTTCATACTAAGGAACCAAGGAGAAAGCAGGAGGCTTTCCACAGCAAGAAGAAGGACCCTAACAATTTGAACGTGAAGGGGACTTCCTTCAAGCGAAAGAAGGCAAAGTGTCAGATGCCTTGTTTTAAGTGTGGCAAGAAGGGCCACTTCAAAAGAAAATGCAAAGCAAAGACCAAGCAATCAGAGCAAGGAGAGCCTAGTATGGTATCTATGATCACTGACGTTGTTACTATGATTGTGCAGGTTGATGCGGTAAGGACTGACTCTGACTGGTGGGTAGACACTGGAGCCTCCTGCCATGTCTGCTCCAGTAAGGAGTGGTTCACCACCTACACGCCTACTTCTGAAGTGGTTATGATGGCGAACCAGGCACAAGCTGAAGTGCTCGGGATCGGGACGGTGGTGTTGAACCTGACTTCGGGGAAGTCTTTGACGCTTTAAGGCGTGAAGCACGTACCTGCTATCGCCAAGAACTTGATCTCAGGAGGCCTACTATGCAACGCAGGCCTCAGGATGGACATCAATACTGGCCAGATGGTGATGTCTATTAAGGAAACATATTTCGGAAAAGCTTTTTATATCGAAGGGATGTTCAAAATTCAGCTTATAAATCAGTCCAATGTAATTAATATAATTAATGCAATCACTCCTTCTGCTTATACTTTTGAGTTGTGGCATAATAGGCTAGGACATGTTCATTGTAAACGAATAAACAGAATATCTAGTCTAGGACTTATTTCCAAGTGTGGGGGTAAGGTAGAGAAATGTGAAGTTTGTGCTCAAACAAAGATCACAAGGAAACCCTTTTCTCGGGTTAATTGAAGTACAGATCTTCTGGAGTTGGTACACTCCAATATCTGTGACTTCAAACAGTTCTCAACAAAGGCCAGGATGAAGTATTTCATAACCTTCATCGATGACTTCTCAAAGTATGCGTTCGTCTACTTGCTGAAGGCTAAAGACGAAGCAGTCGAGAAGTTCAAGGAGTTCAGAGCCGAAGCTGAGCGGCAGACTGGACAACAACTCAAAAGAATAAGAAGTGATCGAGGTGGGAAGTACAGGTCTCTTGAATTCGCATCGTTCTGCAAAGAGCATGGAATTATCAATGAGACTACGGCTCCGTACTCTCCTCAATCAAACGGAGTAGCAGAGAGGAAGAACAGAACGTTAACAGAAATGATTAACTCAATGTTGTTGACTGCTGGCCTTCCTAAGTGCTACTGGGGAGAAGCTGCATTGACGACCACTTTTATTCTAAATAGAGTGCCTCATGCAACTTTAGACGTTACTCCTCATGAACTCTAGTTCAAGGTCAGACCTAACTTGAATGTCATTCGAGTGTGGGGGTGTCTGGCATATGTCAAGCTTCCAGATCTGAAGATTCAGAAGCTTGGGACAAGGACTACTAAAAGATCTTCTTGGGGTATGCCGAGAAGAGTGATGCTCGAAGATTTCTTGATATTGAGTCAAATCATATCATTGAATCTCGAGACGCAGAATAGTTTGAAGATAAATTTGCAAGGCACAAGAATATTGTTCTTGCGGATGTACCAGAGAATATTGAGGGTGCACAGGAAACTGAAGTCTTCAATGAAGATGTGGTCCAAGAAGATGTTGTTGTTGAAACAACAATTGAACCAGAACAAGCATAGCCGTCAGCTAAGCGTATGAGGAGGCCGAAGGACTTCGGAAGTGACTTTGTCACCTATCATGTGGAAGCCGATTCGCTTACCTATGATGAGGCGATGAAGACCAAAGACGCAGTTTTCTGGAAGGAGGCGATTGACAATAAAATTGATTCCATCACCTCAAATAACACTTGGGTGTTGGTTGATCTTCCTTAAGGAGTGAAACCCATCGGATGCAAATGGATCTTCAAGAAGAAGATGAAAGCAGACGTAACTATTGACAAGTTCAAGGCTAGGTTGGTAGCCAAGGGGTTTTCTCAGAAGTAGGGGATTGACTACTTTGACACGTATGCTCCAGTAGCCCGGATGACCACTACAACAAAAATACCCTTTAATGACGCTTGATATGGGGTTTTAATGACGGCTGATAAAGAAGCGTCATTAAATTTCAGCCAGACTGTAATCTATGACGGTTATATATAAAAGCGTTATTGAATGTCTCTAAGTGGTACGAGCGTTATGGAAAAAACACAAATTTTAAGTCAAAATTTCGACTCTCCCGTACTTACTCCCGCACTTAAGTCGAAAAGCCCCCTTCTCCCGCACTTACTCTCTTTCTCCTTCTCTCTCTCCCGCCGCTCCCCAACTCCCTTCCGCCCTCTCTGGCGCTCCGGCGCTCCCGATCAACTACTCTCAGCCCGCTCCGACGCTCCCGATCAACTCCCCTCAGCCCGCTCCCCTCTCGCCGTGCCCCAACTCCCCTCAGCCCGATCAACTCCCCAAGGTTTGTCCTAATTTTTTTTATTATTTTGTGCCCTAATTTCTGCCTCGATTTGATTTTAGTAAAATGCCCTAATGCCTCGACTTGATTTTAGTAAAATGCCCTAATTTTGACCTAGTTTCTATTTCCTAGTTTTCGAAAGATGGCTGAAATATCTTTGAATGCATGTTTGGAAATCTTTGAAAGAATTTTCTTTTTTTTTT
This sequence comes from Iris pallida, assembly GCA_029216955.1. Taxonomy (NCBI): domain Eukaryota; kingdom Viridiplantae; phylum Streptophyta; class Magnoliopsida; order Asparagales; family Iridaceae; genus Iris; species Iris pallida. The sequence goes on from JANAVB010014205.1 coordinate 85,633, forward strand.
ACTAATTTGTGATGCATTTTCTTCGTCCGCGCATTGGTTCATCTTCTTGTTTCTTTCTTTGTTGGTTCTTGCAGTGTGGAAGGGTGTTAATTCCATTGCTTACAAGTTCAACTTCATGGAGACACGTTCGGGTAGCAAGGTTTGTTTTGGTTCATGGAGACATGTTCTTTTCAATTGCCCTATTTTCTAGAAAACATGGACAAGAAAGAGATCAATGTCCCTGTAACGTCGTATATGACACATGTTGAACACGGCATTTTTACACTCGAAATTACTCCAGGTCACGCAGAAATCGGTACCGTGTCTGTGTATGTGCCATGTCATATTGTCTTTAAATCAAGTCATGTTCTTTTTAGATTAAAATACTCCAGGCAATACAATTTATTTTTTACAGTGTGCACGTTGCTCATGCATCGAGAGTGGGATGGATCTTTGACATCAATATATGCAATTGTTTGACTGTACATCTTTAGATTAAATGATATCGGTCATATTGGATGTGAGCATTGACCAACTTTTTTTTTAGGTTTATTTGACCCTCTTTTGTAGTTATGTAGATGATTCATATAATGGTTGATTCCAGAATTCATCTCATATAAAACCTGATTTTGGGATTCAAGCACAACACATAACCTGAGAATTAGTTCACTGATTTCCCATTTAATTCATCGACACTCACATGATACACAAGTATATAGACATAATACATCAATGAGATATCAGTTGAAATCTGGAAGCAATGATATCACTAGAAGAATAAGGTTCTACTTTGTATATATGCAAGGTCAGTCGTACAATTACATTGAGCTTGAACTTCAGGGTAATCATATTGCCGTCTCGGGAAAAAATTCAACTACAGAACTAATATGATCAAGCAATGAAGTGCACAATTTCCTACATATAGACTCAGAGCATCCCTGGTACAACCTCTACATCCCAGTACTCGATATTGTTTCCTGCAATCCCTTGGACCCCTATACCCGGTAGGTTGATCATGGCACTCTGCCTATGCCATATGGGTATTGGCATATCCTATGATACCTACTGTTATCTACAGTTCTCTGTTCCAATATTGAACGAGTTATCAACGACTCGGGTTACCTGCATCAAGAGGTACCAAGGCTTGTTTATATCTGATATTCAAAACCAAGCCATGTAGTTGGTGTTAAACCAGGTACCCACTGATACTAGGTTGCCCCTAATGTGGGATAGGAATAGATGATGTCCGATGCGAATTCATCAAATTCGTTGCCAATCATATGGATGATACATGAGGGTCAAGGTACTCATTTCACTCATTTCCATTACTGATACGAGACACCCTACTGTCACATGGACACAATACACTCAAGACACTCACTAAACTATGACTGATAGTCCTACCCTCTGTTCTGTTTGTCGAACATCAATTTGTGGTTATGGAGTTTGTGGATTTGTTGTGGATTTTGAAACATCATTTGGGAATTTCTTATATAAAGGAACTGGAAATGTTTCATGTGCTGTTTATGCATCTCTTGTATGATCAAGTGGTTCAAGTTGGTTTGGATATTATTGGCTGTCGAATTTGTTTCTCTGATGCAGTGAGTTGATACTTCAAATATCGGTTGATACTTCAAGTATCAGTTTGATGTTCAGATATGGGTTTTATATTTCATACATGAGAGTAATTCTCAGCTTTTATTATGATAAATTGGTTCTCCATTTTGGGAGTTTTGAAATTGGATTTCAAGTTGAACTCAGGTTTTAAACTGGGCATAAGTTCAGTTTTATATTGTGAACCTTGAACAATTGGTTTTACTTGTATCTCAGGATTATTGGTTTTGTATTAAGTTCACCTATATTGATTTGGGTTTGGTTTCACTTGTACATTCTCATATTGATTTGGTTTGGGTTTTTGATGTATGGTTGCATATGAATAATTCTGTCTGGTATACCTGAGACTTGTTCTCAGGATATCCATGTTCTCAGGTTTTAAACTGAGCATAAGTTCAGTTTTATATTGTGAACCTTGAACAATTGGTTTTACTTGTATCTCAGGATTATTGGTTTTGTATTAAGTTCACCTATATTGATTTGGGTTTGGTTTCACTTGTACATTCTCATATTGATTTGGTTTGGGTTTTTGATGTATGGTTGCATATGAATAATTCTCTGTCTGGTATACCTGAGACTTGTTCTCAGGATATCCATGTTAACATTTTGGTTGTTTCACCTTCAGTTTTATCTGTGAGCTTGGATTCCTTGATTCTCAGTTCAGTTGGAAATGTAGCCTACCTGGAATTTCTTATATAAAACATTTTTGAACTGGAAATGTAGCCTACTGCTTTGGCCTGTGGCCTGCTGCCACTTGCCCTACAGCAGGTCAAGCTGGAAAAGGGGGGGAATGAGTGCCCTGATGCTAATGTAGCCTACTGCCACTTGCCCTACCTGCAGGCAATAGCCTCAGGCCTTATAAGCCAACATCTTTTTGATAGTACTTACATTATATATACACAAGATGAATCTGACAGAAACTCCACACAACAGTTTCCCACAACATATGTTGAATTGTGATCTTATATATGTGTGTTTTTAATCATGACTTATATCATTATATCACATTTATTAATCCTTGTTTTATCTTTTGCAGGGTACATGTGCTGTGGACACAGGTCTTTATGTGAAGTTGTATGTTATGGTGTGGGATGTGTGGATAGTTTTGATGTAAAGTGTACTAGCTATAATGGATACTGATCTATAAATTTTTGTGAAGATGTATATATATATGGCCTGAAAAATATGGAATGATAGCTAAAGTTTACTCTATTTTAAGACAATAGAATGTACCCTATTTTGAGACAATGGAATGTGGTTCTATTTTGAGACAATGAAATGCAGATTAATGTTACATTTTAATATTTTGTTGTGAATATAGTTCAAATTAAGTGGTTTTCGAATTGAAATGAGCAGGGTTTGGAATTGAAATGAGCAGGGTTTGGAATGTATAACATGCAGTATAGAGCGTTATAAATGTTATACAAATGACCAATCATAACGCTTTCAAAATGTCCTGACCCCAACCATACTAAATTATTCATAACGTTTTTACATAACTATCTATAACGGTTTGAAAATAGAACGTAGTAGAAATTCATACTATTAATGACGTTTTCGGTCAACTTATCTATAACGCTTTGAAAAACATTCATAACACCCGATTTCATAACGCTTGGATGAAGAAAAAAACCGTCATGGTATGTCATTAATGACGGTTTTTAGCCGTCATTAAATGATATTTCTGTTGTAGTGGACCACCATCAGAGTGTTGATTGCTCTTGCAGCAATACATAAGATAGTGATACATCAGATGAATGTAAAAACGGCTTTCCTAAATGGCGAGCTAACCGAAGAGATATACATGCAACAGCCAGAGGGATTTGTCATCAAGGGTCTTAAAGACAAAGTCTGCAAGTTGGTGAAATCTTTGTACGGTCTTAAATAGGCTCCCAAGATATGGCATAAGAAATTTGACAAAGTTATAAGGTCAAATGGCTACATGGTCAGCGAGACGGACAAGTGTGTTTACACGAAGTTCGCTGATGGAAGAGGTGTGATCGTTTGTCTGTACGTGGACGACATGCTTATCCTATGTACGGATATAAGCTGTGTCACGGAGATAAAAAAATTCATCTCGAACAAGTTCAGTATGAAGGACTTGGGAAAAGCTGATGTGATCTTAGGGATCAAGATCATCCAGACAGACACTGGACTAGCTTTATCACAGTCTCATTATATTGAGAAGATGATCACTCGTTATGGGTATCGGGATCTTTCAGGGATCGATACGCCATACAGGTGTGATCTGAAGCTGAAGCCTAATTCAGGGAAAAGCGTCAGGCAGCTGGAGTATGCAAGCATAATCGAAAGTTTGATGTATGCTACTACTGCCACAAGGCCTGACATAGCTTTCGCCATGGGAATGCTGAGTCATTTCACGAGCAACCCAGGTGCTGAACATTGGAAAGCTGTGAAACAGGTTATGAGATATCTCAAGAAGACTCAGACATATGCACTGTACTACAGCGGAGATCCGTCGGTAGTGGAAGGCTTCAGTGATGCCAGCTGATGCTCAGAGGTGGAGAGCGAGAGGTCCACAGGTGGATTCATTTTCACAATGGGTGGAGCTGCTATATCGTGGAAGTCGAAGAAGCAGACTATGCTCTCGCGGTCATCCATAGAATCTGAGTTCTTTGCACTTGATACCGCAGCCGAGGAAGCATAATGGCTTTGGAAGCTCATATATGATCTTCCAGTGGTTGGGACGCAAATACTGACGATACCGATATACTGCGACAACCAGGCGACTGCGACGGTGGCATCAAATGACCTCTTCAACGGGAAGAAGAAGACTGTGCGGTTGAAGCACATTGCAGTACACGATCTTATCAAGAGAGGTGTTATTACAGTGATTGATGTTCGGAGTCAGGAGAACCTGGCGGATCCGTTCACCAAGGGCCTCAAGCGCCAGCTGGTCGATGACACAGCTTGTAAAATAGGTTTGAAGGCATTCTGATATTGTATTATTGTATTCCAACCATAAAGTTTTATACTAATAGTTCAAAGAGAAATCTACTAGGAATCTAGCTTTTGGTTCAAGGGAGGACCACTAATTGGAAGAATATCATGAACGGTGGGTTCATGTTCTATTGGGCATGGAGAGGTTATGGACCTACAACCACTGTTGTTTTCTGCGAAAAACGGATCCTGTGGGAAGGTTGGCTTAAATGCCTTAATGAGTTCTCAGGCACAGTGAATGCCTGGTGTGCTTTACAGGAAGCACGGTAGAACAGTACTACAAGGAGTGAAACTCGATGCTACTGTGGGGTAACTCTACCATGAGCTTTCCAGGCATGGGGTAATGCCTCGGCTTTGCTAGCCAAGTCACATCAGCGTAGCACCGCAAATAGGCAGTTAGCCTAATGTTGTATGTTAAAATAAAGAGGGGTGTAGTCAGCTCTACAAAAAGGAGGAGTTTCTCATGTTACAGTGGCACGACACCACGATGAGGTACCCGGTTTGGGATAAAGCCTCGGCCTTGCAAGCCATGTCGTTGCGGCGTAACACCGCAAGGGAGCCTAAGGCTTAATGTTGGATAGTTTGGTACTACAATGAGGCGGTTGTCTCATGCTACAGTAGTATGACACTACGATGAGGTTCCCGGTACGGGATAAGGCATCGGCTTTAAGCCATGTCATAGCGGCGTAGCACCGCAAGGGAAGCGCAAAGCGCTTTATGCCAAATCTCTTTATAATGAACTCACCTATAGTGTATGGACAAAGAGATATCAGGCCGTCTTTTGAGGGTAAATTTGTAGACGCCCAAAATTATATACTGAAACCAGGCTGGCACAGGACCTTTAATGTGTAACCAGAAGCACATGTAACTATATTGTGTGAGTGGAAAGAATTTCAGTTATGATGCAGAATTCAAGGCTTAGTCCATTCTTGTATTATAGTCTGTTGTTTGAACCATGCGAAAAGATTCAAGTCGTCACCGACATCTCTCCTAATGCATGATGGACAGTTACTGTGGGGAACACTTATACTCATATATAGAGATATGTGAAAGATTGTTGGGTTTTGGTCTTTTTTAAAGTGAATTTTAGTCCCACATTGGCTAGACCAAAGGACTTGTATCTCTATATATTAGCTTTGCTAGTTTAGAGAAGCACATGTGGTGTGGAGGTGCACATGGGTGTGCCATGTGGGGTTATTTTTCTAATGTAAAAAAAGGCTAAATCAACAATTGAAAGCATTCATGCTTTTTGCTCTTGGAAAATTTATTTCCATGGGAGCTAAGCCCCGTAGGGGCTTAGCGACTCGAACTTGGACTCGGACTCATGGGCTCATGAGGCGTAATGTGGCATTTTGTTGGTGCACTTTGCACTTAGCACGTCAACATCATCGCTAGACGCATAGTGCGCTTTAGTTGCGCGCGTGGCGCGCGTGGCGCGCGTGGCGCACGTTGCGCAAGTGGCACAAGGTGGCGCAGGTCGCGCAGGTCGCGCAGGTTGCGCAGGTTGCGCAGTGGCGCTAGGTGCGCAGTGCGCACAATGGCACAGGTTGGCGCAAGTGGCTCAGTGCGCAGTATGCAAGGCACGCAGGGTGCCAGAGTGGCGCAACTTGCTTCAGATCGTGCTTGTGCATGATCTAAGCGGTTACTGCATGTTCGGAGTGGTTATTACCACGACCCGAATGTTGTGCTAACCGGACAGTTGCTACTCGGGCCTATATAAGGTCTCCTCTCTCTCACAGGCAGAGTAATATATTATACAGAATACATTCAGAGAATCACAAAAAGTTTACAAGTGTTTCTTAACACAAGTAAACAGAGACTGTGAGAGAGAAGAGAAGCTTTGCACCAGCGTTGCTTTTGCACGGGAGTCCGTGTACGATCCGAGGAGTCAGAAGAGCAGAAGTGTTCCAAAGTTCTCCGATGAACTTGCTGGTTCCTGGAAGCTATTCGTATGGGGGCGAATATAGCTTTGAGCAACGATGATCATTCACCCCAGCAGGCCATCTTCCACCTTTCGCCTGTCATCCTTCTTCATTGCTGCCAGTAATTCTGATTGTATCTTCTTTTTAGAAGTACTACGATCGATTGCTGTGGATTACGAAATCTTTTTAGATTCTCGTAATACTAAAACGAGATCTTTTTAGATCTTCGTTAGACACTCGCAACCTTCCTAGAAGTGTTGCGTTGAAACATTGTTCTTTCAATTGTTTCATCTTCTCAGTTTTCCGTCGAAAAATTGTGCCCCGGCATTAACATATATTCGACACGATCTACAACAATGGAGCTGGGGCAGGTTTCCTTATCTGGCGGTTAATGGTCGAAGGCATGGAAGAATACAATGATGATTTAGGATTCGACGACCCCGGGGAAAAGCCTTCAATCGATAGGCTGGTAAAGGATCAGTCGTGTCGGCTTGAAGCGTTGCGGCAAGGGAAGGATTGGGCTAGGAGTGGTCTCAATAAAATCTGCTAAATTCTTGTTTTCCCTACTGTTTGTAGTTGGCTAAGAATATCTCCTCCTTTACGTGTCCACCTTGTGTCATATATATATATAGTGCTTTCAATTTTCAAATTAATGTGGTATAGTTTCCTACTAAGATGAACAAGGGCAAAGAAAGATCTTGGTGTTACTGATTTTATGATAACTGTTGTGTTGGTTGTTCCATACAGTTATTACTGAAGGTTCTATTAAAGACAACTACTCTATTCTATTGAACAGAACATATTCACAGCTAACAATATTTGATGAAGGATTTATCAAGATGTTGACATGCATCCAATTTTAGATTTTACTTAGGTAAGCTTGTGATTTGCCGATTGTATTTTGTAATTCCAACTTGTTAGTTTTTGCGTTAGTTGTCTTTAAAGAAACAAAGGAGGGAGAATTTATTCTTCTAAAAGAAAACAGTTTTGAGTGTTTTTTTGTGAATTGGTACTTCGATCAACACAAAATATAATTACTATCAATAAAAGTTCATTAAACAAGGCGAGCAACGTTGCTTTATTACATAGGGAGGAGAGGAGCCATAAACTGCCTTCCTCTCAGTTTTGCAATATTACAAGATACTTATTAGCACATGTTGCTTCTATATATGTTTAGTTTAGAGCCCCATTTGAAGTTGTTCATTTGCCGCAGCCGCAGTCCACGCAGGTGCAGTTGGTGCCGCACTTGCACTTGCCGTCGTTCTCGGCACCGAACTCCACGATTTCCTCGATGAAGCTGCAAGATAATTAACAATAATAGAGATATTAGTAAGAATTATGAAGTCACAGTTCATGAAAATATATAGTTTGGTAACGGGATTTTGCTGAATGTATGGTAGAAAATTACGTCTTCTCCTCGATCACAGCACCATAGCTGTTTCCCTTCTTCCTGCAAATACCAAATTAACTAGGTTAGTTATTGCACAAAACTAACCACTAAAGGTGGAATATTGTTGAACAAAAATTAAGCTATTGTGAAATGAAAATTTAGTAAGCTAGTTATACAACCATGCATGATTCTTCCTCTCAGTGAATGATTTGACAATCTAGAGGTATCAGTTCCGGAAGTATAAAAGTATTGCCTTTCAACTTTGCATCTGTAACAGTTGGACACTCTTCCTTCTTTAAAAATAGAACAATGAAATGGGCTAAGAACCTTTTCTTTGGATGTTTGTTTAAGCAGAATTTTAATTACACAAATTTTTTTATATTTATATTTTGACGTATGTTTTTATATATTTTACTTAGAAATAGTATATATTTTCTTTACTCCCTTTGATAGAAACATAAATACTTCAGTCCAAACTAGATTTTGAGTGAAGGGTGATGCAAAACATTGAAATAAGCAAATTTTTTAAAAAAAGCGCCAATTTGGTTTGGCCTCCCTGCAACTTCTCGCAAATATTGGCTTAGGGTTACACGACTAATCAACTCTATTACAAATTTCTAAAGATTAAGTATGGTGTAATTAAAAACAGTACAACTATGCTAGCAACTTTGTTATTATTTTTAAAATAAAAATGATAAGTGAATCGACACGACACCAGAATTAGTTAACAAACTAGTAAACTTGGCCAGCATATGGTTCGGCATAGGGGCGGATACATAAAATAAATCTATGGTGTGCTACAACAGATTTGGATGGACCAGAGGTTAAATTAAAAATTAAAAAACATGGAGAATGAAAGTGAATTTTTTTTGGGGGGGGAGGTGCAGCTATATGCTGGATCCGCCCTCGTTCAGCATGGGGTAAAGTGCATTTAAACCCTCCTTAGATGTCACAAAAATACAAATAAAGACTCGCTGATCCGAAAAACCCAAAAGGTTACGAAAATGCTCAAATCACCCCCTCCGCTAACTTTTCTGTTAACGGGTATTAAAATGGAGTTGTTTTGACCATTTTACCCCTGGGCTATCTAATATTAACTTGTTAAAAACGGTTAGTTCTAAAATTATTTTGTTAAAAACGGTTACACAAAAATACTTGTTAAAAAGTGGATAAATATTAACAAAGGAAAAATGGTCTTTGCTAGTAAAATTATTTATTAAATTTATTTTAATTAATATTAACTTGTTAAAAACGGTTAGTTCCGTCAAAAAAGTGGATTAATATTATTTAAAATTATTTTGTCTTAAATTATTTATTATTTAACAAATATATAAATATTTTTGGGAAAAACAAAACAGATAAATACAAAAAAAAAATCAATTCTTAAAAAATAGAAATGATGAAAAACTGGAAAAAAAAATACCAAATAAAAAACAAAAAAATACTATTAAAATATGGAAAAAAATAAAAATAGACAAAATATTCCAAAAAACAAAAAAATGAGGATAAATCTTAAACAATGAAAAAAGACAAAAACAAAAACAAAAACTATACAAATTTGAAAATAAAAGTCACTCTTAAAAAACTAGAAAGATTATTAAAAAGATGAAAAAAAAAATGAAATAAGAACTAAAAAAATGGAAACAAAAAATAAAATATTAAAAAGATTATTAAAAATAACCTCTCGTTCTTAAAAAGATAGAATTCTCATGCTTGACGTCATTTCGAAAATAAATGTTCATAATCTAAATAGTAGGTTTTCATCTTAAATTTTTTCTGGAAAAAAAAATCTTTTAACAAATGTCCGGTTAGTCCTGAACTATCCAACCATTTAACTTAGGGCATGTTTGGTAAACCGTATTTGAGCTAGATAACTGTAACTAATATTTATATTATTTATATTTTATAATTATAATCTAGAATTAAATTATAATCTTAGTTAATAATTTATTAATTACAATTTTATTATAATATTAATTAATAATAATTTAATCATAATTATAATTATAGTTAATATTTTATATATTATAATAATTTTAATTAACAATTTAGTAATCATCATTATAATCATCATTATAGTCTTACTTAATAATTTATTAGTCATGACTATTATCGTAATTATTTATTTATTAATTCTAACCAAAATTGTAAATCTTGGTACAAATTTATTTTCATCACATGTATTACTTAAACAAATAACTTAAATATTACTAAACGTGTCAAAAATTTAAAAATAAATTGTAAAACATGTATGTCGAAGCATGGTCCGGTTTCTCATCCTCCCATAGTAAAAAATTACAAGAATTTGTTGAAAAATTTGCACTCTCGTAGAATCATCTTCCAGGATTTGTTGGTGTCAATAAAGTTTTCAATGGGCTAATTAATCCACAATAGCAATAAATTGTTCTTCCATAATTTCTATTTGGACGTCTTGAGAAAAAAAAGGAATAAGTAGAAAAAGCTTCAAACATTACATGAGAGCAAATAAGTAAAAAAAAATGAAATATAAAAAAATTTTGCAGTTGGATTTGAGATCTGTAGGTAAAAAAAAGCTTCAATACATTAAATGAGAGTAAATAAGTAAAAAAAAAAGGAATATAAAAAAAAATTAAATATTATTTTTTCTTCCAACCAACCGGTTAAAAAATAGAAAATAAAGCTTAGGTTTTATGTTTCAAACAAACATTCTTATATATTGAGAATCAAAGAGAGCCAGCTGCAGCCACATGTAAGCATTAGGGGTATTTTGGGTAGTGCACATTTTTTTTTTCCAAAATATGGGCTCTAACGGCAACTTTTAACGTCATTTTGACGGAAAGGGGCTTTCCGAGCAAAAACGGTTTTGCGGGAGGTGCAAACTGCTTAAATTTTCTAAAAGGTCTTATTTTGCGAACGAGGCAACTCTAAGGAGGGTTTAAATGCACTTTACCCTTCAGCATGCTTAGACATGCAAGAGCTAGCGAGGGATGGAATATATACTTAGAGCATCTCCAACCCTATTGTGAGTTTGGAAAAAATAGTTGCCACATAGGAATGACAAGTTTTCTTTTCAAAAGTACTTCTCTAATATAAATGTGAAATAAAGTATGTAGTTGATATGACAAGGACATGGCAAAGACAATGTGAAGTTGGTTGTCTAGATGTAGACAATGTTCTTCACATTGATTTTATGTCCACATCATCGATTGTGCATAAAAATGTTTATAAAAAAAAATGTAGAAGAGTAGAAGTTGTCTTGGAAGTAAATTAAAATATATTTTGTATTGTATTCTCAATACTTTTTCCTTGGAGAAGACTTTTCAAACTTATTATCTTTTGTGAATATAATCTTGCCACCTATAGAAGACATTGTCTTGTGTCTCTTGCCAACTAATAATCACAACACAAAACAAGACAATAGTGTTGGAGATGCTCTTACGGGCAATTGGTCTTGTCAGCACAGTCGCAGTTGCCGCAGGTGGACGACATGGTGATATTAGCTTGAAGGGAGAAGGAACAAGAAGCTCTTGGAGATTTTCTTTTGCTGCTTGCCTGGGATGGCCTAGAGCTTGATGGTTTGGCCGGTATTTATAGGGAAGATACGCTCAATTGTGCAATGGCTTGGAGATGTGTAGTCAGTGCGCGGGTCGCGTACGCCACCACATTTTGTGTTGCGTGCCGGGCACACGCCTCTATGAGGGAATCTTAGATAATGAATGGTGGGGGCTGATCTTATGGGTGGTGGATTGCATGGACCTCTCGTGTCAATTCCTCCCCAAAGATGAGTACAAACGGGCTACGTATTGATAAGGGATGCCATTGCGTGTTGGTCGGAATTACTGTCGTCTACAATGCCTTGGGCCGTCCTATTGACTTAAAATGGTTTTTTTTAGGAAAGCAAAATGGAAAATGAGAGAAACTATTCTACCACAGGAAATTTTTAGTTTTACTTCATGTTTCAAAAGTGTTCATCTCCAACACGTGTGTGTGTGAACACTCCAACACGTGTGTGTGTGTATTGGGTTTCGGTTTCTTCAGGTAATCTGACACATGAACCCGGGACCAATTCGATTTTTGATCAGGTTCAAATATTTTAGCCCAAATTCGAGTCCGAATCCGAGTATCTTCAACCCTAACCCAACCTATTAACGGATTAATCTGATCGGGCTCGGGTTTAGCCCGTCCGAGTTGCACCTCTACGTGTGCATCAACTCTTCCAGCCACATGAAGCCACAGAGATCCTAAATATCAGCCTAAATGAAAGGGATGAAGATGATTGATTACTGCAGACAAAGACACATAATGGTAGATTCTTTGCAAAATCCTTATATGAATAAATTCGACATAGTCCCCATCAAAAGAAAAAATAAAATTATATATATATATATATATATAATATATAATATATATATATATATTATAAACGGTTTCTTCGGGTAACCTGACACATGAACCCGAGTCCAATTCGATTTTTTATCGTGTTTAAATATTTTAGCCCAAATTCGAACCCGAACCCCAGTATCTTCGACGCTAACCCAACTTATTAACGGATTAATCTGATCGGGCTCAGGGTTTAGCCCGCCCGAGTTGCACCCTTACTTGTGCATCAACTCTTCCAACCCCATGAAGCCACAAAGATCCTAAATATCACCCTAATGGAGATGATTGATTACCACAGACAAAGACACTTGATGGCAAATTCTCGGCAAAATCCTTATATGAATAAATTCGGCATAGTCTCCCATCCTCGTCAATGAACAATCAAATCAACTTGAGTTGGAAACGCAAATGGAAAGTCCCAGGTTTGGCTTCCAAGATCTCTCACTTTATTTGCATATTAGCTCATGAAGCTCTTGAGAACGGCCATCGGGAAACATTTAGGTTAATCGAAACGTCCGGTCCGTTCGCCGCATCTAGGAAGAAACTTATGAACACTTTTTTCTCCATTGTCCAACTGCTAAAGCAATCTGGTTCGCCTTCTCAATTAGACTTAGAGGTTGGTTAGCAATTCGACAAACGGAAAAAATTCGGGACGACAAAATGCAAGTATAAATCGGCACAATTCAAGTAAAATACGTTAAAAAAAGGGTCACATATTCGTCAAATAAAAATCTTGAGGTTAGAAACTTCAGATACTTAAATAAGTTGTCAAATTTGATTAATTAAACATGTTTCCATCACGTTTTCTGGTCAAATCTTTTCAATAATTCATACGAAAAACATCCAAAATTTTACATGCTTAAAATTTACATACTACTTTGAATCTGTCAAAAGTACGCAAGTATTATACGTTTCTGAAAGATACGAAAACATTTGCATATAATGCGAGTTTTATTCGGGTGATTGCTAACAAGGACTTAGAGTAGACGACTGATATAAAATAAATGAGATTCTCAACTCTTGGCTTTCCAGTTCTGAATCACTCTAGATATTTCGTATGGGAGCTATCCTTATAGATAATCTAGGAATCCAGATGCAATCTGAATTTTAGGAAAGTAGATTTACATATCTCTAAGATCATATTATCTGCCTCCAACTTATGTGCATCCTACGAACATGGAGAAACTCAAGACCTAAAATGACTACAACAACTGAAACTCAATACACCCCCACACCCCCACAAAATGCGACACTCTTAATTAATGTCGATGGTGCCACTTCATTCTCTAACTTCGCTTCAGCTACAATAGCAATGGATCACAGAGGCAGCTTTATCGCAGCATTGGATGAGAAAATGGAATACATCTCCAAGTGGGTGACCTCTCACATAGAAGACGGCCTTGTAGAACTGGAAAAGCCAGTCATAGTTCACGGAGTTTGGGCTATCAAACAAGAACAAGGACTTTAATCCTTCTCAACGAGACACATTCTATAAGTATATATTCGACACGATCTACAACAATGAAGCTGGGGCAGGTTCCCTTTATCTGGCAGTTAATGGTCGTAGGCATGGAAGAATACAAATGACGATTTCGGATTCGAAGACCCCGGGAAAAGCCTTCCATCTATAGGCTGGTAAAGGATCAGTACTTCAGTAGTGTCAGCTTGAGGCGTGCGGCAAGGAAAGGATTGGGCTAGGAGTGGTCTCAAGAAAATCTGCTAAAGTCTTGTTTTCCCTACTGTTTGTAGTTGGCTAAGAATATCTCCTCTTTTAATTGTCCACCTTATGTTATATATGGTGCTTTCAAGTTTCAAATTAATGTGGTATAGTTTCCTACTAAGATGAACAAGAGCAAAGCAAGATCTTGGTGTTACTGATTTTATGATAACTGTTGTGTTGGTTGTTCCGTACAATTATTACTTATTTACTTAGGGTCTGCTTGGATTGAGGGTTAAAAGGGTTAAGTGAGGGGATGTTAAGTGAAGGGAAAATAAAACCATACTTGGTTTGAGGGTGGAGGTTTAGGAGGGAGGGTTATAGAGGGTTAAGTGAGGGTTTATTTCACCATCTTTTGTCTATTTTTTTAACCCCCCAAATCGGAGGGTTAACGAGGGTGATTGAGGGGTTTTGTTTAAAAAGTCATAAATGTCCCTTATTTGTTTATAAAATATCATAATTTTTTTCTTTATTTTTTTTTGTTCTCAACATGTTAATCCGTAGTTTCTTAATTTGTAAAGATATTTTGACAAGTTCTAATTAAAATTTCAATCAAATTTAATTTTATGACATGTGTAATAAGGTTATTTGGTAACTATCATATTTTTATTAATCACCCTCTCACTTAAAACCTCCAATCCAAGCAAGAGTTATTAAACACCCCCTACTTAACTCTCCCTCCAATCCAAGTAAGGTTCTATGTATTGACTCTACTCCCCCTCGCTTAACTCTCCCTCATTTAACCCCTTAACGCTGCTTATTTTTTTCCCCCTCAATCCCAGCAGACCCTTAAGGTTCTATCAAAGACAACTACTCGCTTCTATTGAACAGTACATATTCACAGTTAACAATATTTGATGAAGGATTTATCAAGATGTTGACATGCATCCAATTAACGACTGAGATAGATTTTAGCCTAGGTAAGCTTGTGATTTGCTGATTGTATTTTGTAATTCCAACTTGTTAGTTTTTGCGTTAGTTGTCTTTAAAGAAACAAAGGAGGGATAATTTATTCTTCCCAAAGAAAACAGTTTTGAGTGTTTTTTTTGTGAATTGGTACTTCGATCAACACAAATATAATTACTATCAATATAAGTTCATTAAACAGGGCGAGCAACTTTGCTTTATTACATAGGTAGGAGAGGAGCCATAGACTGTCTTCCTCTCAGTTTTGCAATATTACAAGCACCCACAATCACAGACACACAGACATACACATCCAGGTTTTCTGAACACAAGTACACAACAAGATACTTATTAGCACATGTTGCTTCTATATATGTTAAGTTTAGAGCACGATTTGAAGATGTTCATTTGCCGCAGCCGCAGTCCACGCAGGTGCAGTTGGAGCCGCACTTGCACTTGCCGTCGTTCTCGGCACCGAACTCCACGATTTCCTCGACGAAGCTGCAAGATAACAATAGAGATATTAGTAAGAATTATGAAGTCACAGTTCAACTCTAAAACTCCATAACTCCATAGTGGTTCATGAGAATATATAGTTTGGTAACGAGAATTTGATGGATGTAGAGTGGAAAATTACGTCTTCTCCTCGATCACAGCATCATAGCTGTTTCCCTTCTTCCTGCAGATACCAAATTAATCAGGTTAGTTAGTTGTATCACAAAACAAAAATTAAGCTATTGTGAATTGAAAAATCAAGTAATCTACTATATATGTTGATATAACCATGTATGATTCTTCCTCCCAGCGAATGATTTCACAATCTAGAGGTATATATCAGTTTTGGAAGTATAAAAGTATGGCCTTCAACTTTGCATCTGTAACAGTTGGATACTCTTACTTCTTTAAAAATAGCAACAATAAAATGGGCTCTGAACCTTTTTTTGGATGTTTGTTTAAGCAGAATTTTAATTACATAAATTTTCTTATATTTAGATTTTGCACATATATTTTATATATTTCACTTACAAATACTATATATTTTACTTACTCCCTTTGATAGAGAGATAATACTTCAGTCCAAACTAGATTTTGTGAAGGGTGAAACATTGAAATAAGCAAAAAGAAAAGAAAAAAAGAGAGCCAATTTGGTTTAGCCTCCCTGCAACTTCTCGCAAATATTGGCTTAGGGTTTACATGACTAATCAACTCTATTACAAATTTCTAAAGATAAGCGAATATGTATGGCGTAATTAAAAACAGTACAACTATGCTAGCAACTTTGTTAATACTTTCAAAAGAATAATGATAAGTGAATCGACTCGACACCAAAAATTAGTTAACAAACTAGTAAAATTGACCAGCATATGGTTCGGCATCAAGGGGCAGATACAAAAACTGAAGCTAGAGTGGACTACGACGGATTCGGATGGATGAGAAGTTATGAAAAATTTAAAAAAAAAATATGGAGAAAAAAAGAGTGATTTTTGTGTTGTTGTGCAGCTATATGCTGGATCCGCCCATGTTCGGCATGCAATAGACATGCAAGAGCTAGCGAGGGACGGAACATGTACTTACGGGCAATTGGTCTTGTCAGCGCAGTCGCAGTTGCCACAGGTGGACGACATGGTGATATGAGTAGCTTGAAGGGGAAAAGGAACAAGAAGCTCTTGGAGATTTTCTTTTGCTGCTTGCTTGGGATGGCCTAGAGCTTGACGGTTCGGCCGCTATTTATAGGGAAGATGTGCTCAATTATGCAATGGCTTGGAGATGTGTAGTCAGTGCACGGGTCGCGTACGAAACCACATTTGTGTGGCGTGCCGGGCACACGCCTCTAGGAGGGAATCTTAGATAGTGAATGGTGGGGGCTGATCCTTTGGGTGGTGGGGATTGCATGGACCTCTCATGTCAATTCCTCCCAAAGATGCGTACAAATGGGCTACGTATTGATAAGGGATGCCATTGCTTGTTGGTCTGAATTGCTATCGTCGACAATGCCTTGGGCCGGCCTATTGACTTAAAATGGCTTTTTTTTAGGATGGAAAAATGGAAAATGTTGTGATTTGGATAAACCCAAATGTGGATGTCCTTATCCATATCCACAACAACTTCAATACTTTTGCTCTATATATGTTAGCAATGAGAAAGCTACGTACACATTCTTTCTGGCTATCAATATTTTCTCTTTCTATATTATTTTCACAATACGTTATCAGCACGATCGCTTGAGGAATTTCAGGCCACCACCGAGAAAGATCAAAGATCAGAAAATTGGATTGAACAATCCATCCAGGTTCATAGATTACGTAAATATTTTCTTTTGATAAGAATTTTGTGCTATGATTTGAAATCCAAAATTGATATTGTGATTATTTTATTAAAATGGCAACGATTTATTCCTGACCATAGCTAATACATTTTTATCCTGGTATAACGCTTATGAATGATATGTTATTGGATATACAAGAAATAAAATACTCCATTTTGTGCACGTTGAAGCAGTGGAATAAGTTACTTAGTCGATTATACATGATTCTGATGCTTCATAAAATATGTATATTTTATTCCCTGTTGTTTGGATTGCACACCATTGATTTTTGGTTGACCATATTTTTATTTTGAAGAATAGTTTTTAGGGAAGGTTGCCTGGTTATTGTTCCTTCCAGGATGTGAAAACACATTCTATCGAACCTGCACCATAGTTGAGGCATTACCTAAAATAAAGAAAGTCAGGCCACACGGTTACACATGCAATATATATAATAAATACATATGATGATCATGAGTTAAAAAACTTCATTTATTCCTGTATCAATACTGTCAACTAGCTTTTTGTAGCTTCTTGTTAACTGCATAATGAATCTCATCTAGATGCATGTATGCATGTCTGTTCTTTAATAGATATCATCAGTGCTTCATATATTCTACTATAGTAGAACCATAACAGTGACAAACAAAGTCTTCCACAATAGCTTAAAATGTTGAAGGTAAAGTATCATCTATTGACAAGGTTTAATAATGAGACACAAACAGGTTACATAGTATATAAAGAGGTTCATGATTACATCAATTATGGTACATGCAGTTATTTGGTGTATGATTTTTTGAGCAATGTTGATGTTGTGACCTTTTGTTCTAGACTGAGGTTGTAACCAGGCCCGGACTTAATACGAGGCCCATGAGCAGTGGCCTCAGGCCCAAAATTTTAGAGGGCACTATTTTTTAATATTATTGCTTACTCCACTATAGATAACCATGGCCCAACTAAGTTCTGTTCATTGGCCTGCTGCAGAGCAGCAAATAACCCAACGAAGAGCAACAAATGGTCCAACGGATCCGCAATGTTTTCTAAGTAAGGAATAGATTTTTCTTCTTTTTTTTAGGTTTTTTAGAGTATGTGGCCATCTGCTTGGAGACTTTGGAGTTTTTTTATTCTATTTGAA
>JANAVB010014206.1:0-60230 GCA_029216955.1 Iris pallida
ACCTTCGTGCGAAGATTGCCAATTTGGAGTTTTAGGCGTATCTTGCCTAAAGGTTCACTTCTTCCCTGATTGAATCCCAGAATGGTGGTGATAGTGCTGGAGAGGCTATGCACTGGAATCTTCAGAGCATCTAACATTGTCTTAGGCATGATGCTGAGTGCTGACCCTGGATCTATCAGAATACGATCGACCTTCATGAAGTCGACATATCCTGTAAAGTAGAGAGGACGGTCATGTCGATTATCTTTCATTAACATGTCATCTTGTGTGAAGGTAATATTTGGAATTAATTCCAGCATACTGTGACAATAGAGACAAGAGACAGGTTCTGCCTCAGGTTTCTTAAGAAAAGTTAGGCAAGTGTCTGCCTGCATCAAAGCCTCACTTAGTGTTTCTCGAGTCTCTTTAGAGAGGCGTAAGAGCTCGAAGATGGACAGCCTAGCCGGTGTGTTGGCTAGTTGAGCCAATATATCAAAGTTATATAGCTTTTCAAGTCCAGAGGGGGATGACTTCTTCAAAACTTTGTCAAAGCAGACTTGTTGTTTGCCTTTGTCGGCTGCTACCGGTTTAGGAGGAATAGATTTTACAATCGGTGAAGATGCAGAAGGGATGTCCTCAGTAGAGACAGGATGCACTGGAGCAGACTCAGAAAAAGAAGCAGGGTTTTCTTGAGTTTCGAGAAATTCCCGTAAATAGGCTTTCCCTGACCTGGTGCCCAACAGGATTTCCTCTTCAACTATGGGGTCAAAAGACACCATATTGGAGATCTTTATTCTGCCCTTGGAGCAGTCTTTTTGCTTAGACGAGAAAGAAGCCTCGAAATCTGCAATAAGGTCAGGGTGGATCCACATAATCTCACTGTTATCAAGGGATAAGGGGACGAGACCTTCACTCCGTGGAGGAGGGAGATCCTCGATCTGAAGAGTAGCCTTGGGGATAGGGATGACACCATGTTGTACCATCTGTGGCAGGAAGTTATCGAACTGTACTGAGACCATATTTGCGGTAACAGTCTTCTCATCTTGCTGGAGAGTGATAACACCGACGTTGACTAGCTCTTGAATCTTTCCTTTGAGCACATAGCATGCCAGAGTAGGATGTCCTACGAACCTATGATAAACACAGTACTTAGGATGGTCAGTCTTACCGACTTCATCAGGCTTCTTCGGATAAGGAAGTTACAATTTATTGCTCTTCAGCAGACAGTCGAAGATGCTCGCTGTATCATTTTCATCAAAAGAATACTCTACTTTTGGGCGAGGTTCCTTTGGTGGAGGTGCAGAAGGAGTAGAGGTAGACATGGGTTGAGCCACGTTAACAGCCAAGGATTCCTTGTTCTTGAGATTGATATTCAAGGTTTCTTTGTTCTTGCGGTTATTTTGACGATTATCGCCACCGGATGCAGAAGATTCATCTCGATCTGGGTTAGACATATGTACCCCCAACTGTTTGAACTTCTCGGCACTCACCTCAGCTGCTTTAGCGTTGACAATGAATGACGGTCAGTCCTGAAACTATGTTGACCCTGTCCACATGCTAATGATAGGCAACAAGTTTGACTTACAAGTATCTATCGTTACAACCGATGGGGTTCCAGGAGGCATTTTAAGTGCTTCTCAGAGGAATCGTTTAATGAAACTCTCAGTAGTTTTATTATGTCTTTGCTTGATCTTATTGAGGGCGGATATAGTCATATCGTTGATACCCTCGTAGAAGCGTTCCAAGAACATTTGCTTGAGTCCGGCAAATAAAGTGATAGAGCCATCAGGCAGGCTGCGGTACCAGTCATATGCCGTGCTGGCTAAGCAACCGACAAAAACTCTAGTAAGAAGAGCATCACTTGGCTGGAGCTAAACAGTCATTACCTTAAAGTGGTTAATGAACTGACTCGGAGAAGTGCTACCGTCAAACAACGTGATCGTAGGAATCTTGTACTTTGGAGGGAATGGGACTTCCTTCCATTCAACCGGATAAGGTTGTTTAATTCCCAGCCTCTGCAGACCATCTTTCTCTTTGAATGCCTCGAACTGAGTTCGTAGAAGTTTTATAGCCTCATTAGCATCTCCCGAGGATGGAAGAGTAATGGGCTGGCTTACCGTAGGAGAAGGAATATCATGGTAAGCACTAACCCCAGCCCCTGAATGACTAGGTGTAACTTGAATAGGTATTGAGGCTACAGGAGGGGACGGCACCCCCAGACCTGTATTGACAGGTACCGACGATGCTATAACCTCAGGATTTGTAGCAGGTGCGGTTGGTGGTACTGTATGTTGGGCCACGATGATTGAATGCATACTTGCGACCATTTCATCCATGGTCTTCAGCTTATCCTCCAGTGCAGCTATTCGTTGTTCTTGATTTGCTGAACTAGAAGTATCTGGATCTTCAGTGACAACGTAGGCTGATACTTCTCTGGGTACAATAGAAAACACCATCTGTTCAGAACTTTCCCTGTATGTATCATAATCAGAGAAGGAATCATCTCCTGAATAAGAAATAGGGAGATGACCAGAAGGATCTTGGAGAAGATTTCTATGCCTGATTGTGTCTCAACTTCGGGATCGGGTGTGTTGAAATACTCCTTAAAATGATTCTCGGAGTAAATCTAAGTACCGCTGGCTGGGCCTACGAGGCTTACCGTATTTGGAGCACTTTCTACCCCCAGTGTCTCAAGAAGTCATGTTGACGGAAGCATACAACATTTCGTCTTCGTCTTCTGACATTGGTTCAGAAGTTGCAAAATTCAAACGATCGAAGACAGATCGTTTTGTTGTCTGGCAACAGCACTTGATGACAACCTTGTGATTACAATGGTGTTCGAGTGATTAAACTGGAGGTGTTGAGATATTTTCCCATTTTTGCTTGAGGTGCTCTCGGAGGTCAGGAACAATGACGGGACGAGAAGAAGTTTGAGGGACGTATTCTTTGATAACATTTGGAACATGATTCCGGCTCTTCAGATATTTTGTCCCGTGAGTATACAGGAAAGTACTCACTTCGTTAGCATAGGTGTCAAGATTTTTCATCCTGGAAGTTTGCCTCTGATGCAGGTTCATCTTTGGCATTGACTGCTTACATTTCGCCGAATTTGATATAGACCGAGGTCTATTGAGATAAACCCAAAGATCAGCAAACTCACCCCCAGGGGTTTCTGTCTGAGACACCAGTAATTTTCCCTACTTTGAGCAGGACATCTGAAGAGTTGGAAGATCTTGGAAATGTGCAACTGGAGTAGGCAAGATGCCTCTTTGATCAATATTCTTCCCTTTAACCGGGAAAGTTTTTGTACTGTTTAGTGCCGAGGCACATTCAGATGGATCTTCTGCAGTAAAAACTGGAGAAGACTGAGAAAAGACCAAAGGGCCTTTTCCTTTATTTTGTGACGAAGGGTTGGCTAAAGAGTGTTTCCCTCTGTTGCTTTCCGCGTTCTGGACTGCGAAAGATCGAAAAAAAGACCAAAGGGCCTTTCTGTTTATGCTGAGATAGAGGAGGAACAGTCAAAAGACTACCCCTTGTGGGTTGCGCAGGAACAGAAGAAGCAGCAACTTGCCCTCTGGAGATGATGACAAAGGGTTCCTTGGCCATAGAACAAGCAGGAGGTGCAATTTGTGTTTCAGAGGAAACAACAAGTGAAGCTTTGGCAATAGAGGGCTTGAGTTGCGCTCAGTTTGAAGGAGCAGTGGATTGCGCAGGAGGGAAAGACTTCGCCATTTGCGCCAGAGGAAGAGGGGCTTTAGATTTTGCCAAAGCAGCATAGGTTGTGGATTACGCTGCAGCAAGAGGAGCAGTACACTGCGCATGGACAGTAGGAGCTCTGGTTTGTGCTTTGGCAGCGCAGGTGATGTTTTGCACAAGGACAGGAGAGGCTACTGGCTCCTTGGTAGCAGAGACAGCAGGTTGCGCAGATGACTGCACGAAGGATTGCGCAGAGGACTTCGAAGTCCACACTGAACAGACCCAAGTTCTTGGCAGAGGCCACAGTGCGACAAGTGGCCCCAGAGTTGATCATTGCTTCGTAGGCAGTCTGGTTGACCTTCACAACCAGCGTCTTCTGCATCTTTCTGATAGAAGCAATGTCATATTGAGTTGTCACTTCCTCGTCGGAGGAGAAAGTCGTCCCCAGCAGAGTCGTCATTTTATTTGCAAAAACATAAAGTCTTTATTTCACAAACTTTGTAAGAAGATTATAATTGAATTCTGGGAAAGTACAACTATAAGAATCCGATCTGAAGACGATCGCTTTATCCCTTGAACGATGTGAACTTTGAAGACGATAGCCTCTGAAGAATGCAGCAGCACTTGGACAAGAACTCCTGATCTCTGATGATAATAATGATCTGATCTCCTTAATGAAGGACTTGAAACTCTATTTATAGAGTTCTAGAAATAACTAATTTGTAGTTATTCTGGATTACGCATGATGAACTGTGCTGGCGACAGACTGCACAGACTGTAAACTGCGCTGGCCTATTGGGCAGTTGCTCGATCGTGGGCTAACTGTATTCAGACGCGTGGCATTATTTGATTGAAATGCGCTTGGTCGTGTACAGGCGGTTGCCATGTGGCGAGCAATTGATGGCATGTAATCTACGTAATAAATGTCAGTCATTCGATGAATTGCGCTAACTGAAGAGCGCTAGCTTCAGACTACGCTTCAATGGACAGCGCTGGGACTCAGGCTGGGTCAAATTGCGCTTCTGTTGGACTGGCAGTTTGTTCTGAAGTTGACAGTTGTTCTCGAGCGCTGTGATGCACAAGAAACGAACAGACTCCTCGTTTTTTGGGCTGTCAGGCTGTCAGAAGATTCGATCTTTGTCAGGTAATGATGGCATTGCCATATCAGTGTAGCGCGCTCTGGTGGTAGTGCAGTTCAGCTCGTGCGTTTGATTTGTAGTACAATCTGTTTCCGGTACAGTCTATTTGAAGGGTGTGCAGTTGAGAATTATCTACCTGTTTGATAGATGCAACTTGATTTTAGGACATACACCAGCATTTCATGTATCTTACTCTATAGCATATTTATATATCCTGTCATATTATGAACTGCGTGAGATGTATTGTGCTTGCCCCCGTCCTGACTGGACCTGTTGATAAATTTTACAGATAGCTTGGAGGTTACCTGCTAGCCTAAAGGAGACACAGTAGAGGTTGGAGTAGATGGCTAGAGTTTTTCTTATTTTATTTTCAGTTGTCTTGAGTTGTATTTATTTTATGCTTGTTTGAGTTGGTGTTGATAACACCAAGATTTATTTCTCTCTATTGTACTTCTCTTGTGGATTCAAAGTTATCTTATCGTGCTACTTCTAGTTTTGGTGATTGAGTTGTATCATGCTGTAATTGTCCTCCGTACGGAGAGTATATCATATTGTATTTAGTTTTAATTATGACCTAGAACAGCGTTCTACCGTCGACACTGCGACGTAGGCTGGACGTACCCATTTCTCGTGCCCTACACTGGGTGCGGGTCGTGACACGTTTTTAGTGGTGGCCCATGCAGGTCGAGATCCATATTTGTACGAAGTCGCGGTAGTACGATGATTAGTTGTACTGCTACGCACTTGTGATTAGAGATAAGGAATGGTGTTAGAATGAGAGGATACTCAATCACTGTTAGAATTTCTTGAGAGATTCCTGGGACGACCCTTGAGAATCTGATTTTAACTTTGATTTGAAATCTCTTTTTCCTTGATTTGATTCACCCTTATTTTCTGTTATTGAATTTGATTTTTGATAGATTATTGTTGAATTTTGAATCTTGGTGTTAGTTGTTGAATTTGAGTTTATATATATATATATATATATATATATATATATATATATATATATATATATATATATATATATATATACATACATATAAAAAAAAAAAAAAATATATATATATATATATATATATATATATGTATATATATACATCTTTTTGGAATTAAGGTATAATATGATAACATACTTGATAAGAACAGTGTGAAAGGTAAAACTCTACTTTATTTATGGAGTTTAGAATTTATCGCAGCCATATTTGCTAGCATGACAAGGGCGTAGAACCTGATTTAGACATACTTATCCTAGTTATGAAATCTAGATTTTTTTGCAGCCATACCGGGTGGCGTGGTAAAAATTCTAGATAACATGACTATAGGGTGTATACCTTCGTTATGGACTCTATTATTGTTTATTGCAGCTATGCTTACTGGTGTGGCAAAATTTTGACAACATGATTTCAGTAAGACGTGTATGGTATCAGATTTTATCTTAAATGGGTTCATTTCTTTTTAACAGTTGATGAAGAACAGATTTTATCATTATTTCTTTCTTGCCATTATTTTTTGCATTACCTTTTTTTAAAAATAAAATAAAACTGTCCTGGTTACATCTATCACCTGTCTCGTATCTAATTCTGTCAGCTATACTTTGAAACCCTTGAATCTCCATATCTTTTCACCTTCGAAAGGTCGAGGAAGTAACGTAAATCATCTAACTCGGAAAAGACTTAATTTGTTATCTTATGATAATCTTGCTAGGGGTATACTATGATGGACCTTAATATAGGTTTGGGATAGAGATGCGACTGAATTTGAGTATGAAATCAAGAGAGTTATATTATCAATTTAGGAACAATCATACTTAGAGAAATCATTTGGGTATGAATAATTCATAGATGTATTTCATAACTGATGAGGATATTCGAGGTCAACTTAGTTTCGAGAACTTGGATAAATTTTGGTTATTGATTCTTGAGATATTACACTTTAAGGCTATGATGTTAAATTTAGGAATTTAGTAATAGAGAAGAGATTTTAACTATATGCAATGATGATACGAAATTGAATAAGATATTGTAAGAAATGGCTAGAAACAGAAAGAATACAAGGATTTTGAGTTATAGAAAATATAGAGATTTTGTGAAAATTTTAAATTCCAGGAGAATAATATTGAAGGTGTACGTTGAAGGAAATATGAAGGTTGAATTTATAATGAAGAATAAGTTTTGTAAGACCTAGTGGGTAGAGATTTAAATAATACAAGGAGAGTAAATTGAATAAGTTCAAGGATTACATAAAACTTGATTTAGAGGCTTCAGATCCAATTTAGGACAAGGTGGAAGAATTTTGTCACGACCCGCACCCACTGTGAGGGTACGAGAACGTAACAACGCCCAGCCTATGCCGTAGTGTCGGCGGTAGAACGCTGTCCTAGGTTAATCATCTAACAATATAAAGGTACATGTACAGTATATACACTCCGAATGGAGGTGACATAGCAATATACAGTCTCAATCACATCTAAGGCAGAACGATGGAAATAAAGATAGATAGATACTGGAATAGAAAGAGATCCACATGATGCAATCAGAGAGAGGGAGTCTAAGTGTCTACTGCCATACAAACAGAACATCCAACTCAATACAAGTCTCTAATACTGAAAATGAAAGAATATATACAATCAGATCTCAGAAGACAGAAATAGTAAAACTAGACTAGGGAGCCTCAGTCTCTAAGCTAATGGATCGGCTGGAAATCTGGGTCACACATGGCATCTACAGCTGCCCCATAGTAGGTGTCTATGCAGGCCTCATCCTCATCCTCTGTAATATTTTCAACAGGTCCAGTCAGGACAGGAGCGAGCACAAAACATCTCACGCAGTTCATATCGAGTTAGGAAATATAAAGCATGCAATAGAGTAAAGTACATAAAACGCTGAAAGAAGAAGATACATGAAAAACAATAGAGATTTGATAACAGAAAATATCTAAATATGATAAGTAAGAACTGTAAGGAACATATGATTTTAGAGTACAATCAGGTTATGTAAACGGGCTAGAAAAATGCAATGGTAACTCCATTGTACGTGGGTGTACAATAGACATATACAATGGTTATACAATGTTGTACAATAGGATTTGAGTACATAACCAATTCTACTCCCCCTCCCCAATCAATACACAAGGATCTACTCCAGTTACGTTATCTTATACAATAGTGTACAAAGTTATACAATGGATGTACAATGTTATACAATAGTGTACAATGGTCTATCCCTAGGGCTCATGTGATAATGAGAGTACAATATGCACAATGAGTATACAAGGATATGGGTATTCAGTAAATACAATATGGAAGTGAAACGCACATCACAATATATATTTAGTGAATACAAGGAGATAACATCTCAAAAGAAGATCCATATAGTACCAATCCGTGATAACCGTCGTGTCAGCATCAAGTACAGTAATCTAGAGCAAGAATATAAATTCATACAAGTATGAAACGGTCAGAGAATGTACTCGCCTGATAGCCTGAGTGTCTGAAGAGAATATACTGTCCGAGGAGTGGTGTCTGTCTCCTATAGAACAGTACAAATCACAACAAGTCTAAAATGGTAAAATGAAGCACTACAATGCGTTTTACATGAATCTAGGTCAATCTAGGCCAAAGTCAACTCTTGGTCAACTCTGAAAGTCAAACTAGGTCAACCAAGTCAAACCTAAGTCAAACTAGTCAAACTAGTCTAACAAGGCTATTCTAAGTCTAACTAGACTAAACAAGTCTAATCTAGACTCTACACTGACACACGGACACAACCATAGGCCATAGGCTAAGAGACTAGGCCATGGACCAATTGGCAATACCATGCCTATACAACCTACAAAACATCTATACACATAATACATATATGTATCTAATATATAGTACACAAATTACAATATGACTATATACTCTAATATAGGAACTTTATAACATATAGGTTATCTATATGAAAACCACACCTACATTATCTATTAATATATGATATGGTATACACAAGGGCATATAGGCTAATATGTATACCATACAACATTATATGTTAATACATATGTATATGCATAGGTATAGAGAGGGGAACACATAAACATATGTCCAAGTGTATGTGTGTGAGTATTAGACATAGGCATGTGTGTGTGACAATTAGTGAGAGTGTGTGTGATACATGAGTGAAGAGTGTGTAACAGTGAAAAAAATCAGTGAGATGAGAGTGTGAGTGAAAATCAGTGGGTGAAGTGTCACATGGTATGCTAATGTGTGTGAAAGCTTGTGTCAATTAGTGAGAAACGGTGAGAGGAAATATATAGGTGTGTGTGTGGAAGATGACACATGCAAACAGTAAGAATCCCATTAAATCTCAGTTTTACACATAGGAAAACTCCCAAAAACAGTTAACAGTCTCCCCCTCAATCTCAGATTTCAACTATTAATTAAACAGTCCAACCAACTCAGTAAAACAGTGATAGCAATCTCAGTTTGCAGTTCAAAACAGACCCTAAATTGAATGCCCATGTTAATACATATAAAGAACACATATTTCAGTTTAAGTGAAACCCCAAAAACATTTTTGGTCTCAAACAAACCTAGGTCAGCAGTCCCATACTTCCTCAGTTAACACAAACTATTTAAAACAGTCCCTAAATCTCAGTTAAAACAGTTCAACACAGTCCCCTCACTGAATTCTCAGTTTTTTGAACCCAAACCACATCAATTTGACCCCAATTTCAGTATATATTTAGAAATCAAATAGGTAAACATATTGGAGGTTTAATAACATGCAATTAACAGTGTTTAATGGGTTAAAAAGATTAACAAAATCGAATTTGGAAAACTGGGAAAAATTCAGAAATAGAGACTGAATAAAGAGGTATCAAAAATTAGGGAAAATTGAGAGTTGAACAATGAAATTGATTAAAAACACAAATACAGTGGTAGATAATGAATGAACACAATGTGTACGTGTTATGTGACGTGTTTGTGTCCACAAAAGTGGACACAACCGAGTCCAATCAAACTAAAACCAAAAACAGCAAACACTGGACACAGACAACAGCAAGCAGCGTGCACGTGTTCACGGTGTCCGTGCACTCGACACAAAGCGACACAACCCACGTGGTTGTGTCCAAGGGTCGACCTAGACTAGGGCTAGGGATAGGACACCCTGACACGTGTCCACTTCGCGTGTACGCGACATAAAATACGCGTGTCAGTGCACAAAAACGCAAGCCTGTAGCACAATACGATTTCAGTGCACGTGCTCGTGCGTGTCCGACACGACACGTGGGGCTCTGAAACTTGGGGAGCCCCATGTCAGTGTCGGCCCTGTGCTACACGTCGAGCCTCACGTGTCGAAGTGTCGTATCCTAGGCGCTGTGTCCCCCGAAGTGCAGGGCATGCACAGTGCCCGTGCACGCACGCGCGACCGCATGTTCGCGTGTCCGACACGACTCGACACGACACTAAGACTCCACAAAAACCACAGAAACGTGTAAGCGACACTGAAAAGCAAATTTACATTCAAAAACATTTCAAAAATAATACAAAAAGATTCACTGTGGCATATCAACAAACACTATAAAAACGACACTGATACGTGTCCAAAATGGACACGAAAGGATACGAAATTCTGGGGATTCCTATTCCTACGGTTAGGCTAGGTATAGGGCTCCCTAATGATGCAAAAATAACAGGGTTCTATGGTGAGGAATTGAAATTACCTATGTGTTTCAAAAGCTCCAAAAAGCTCCACAAAGAGGTGCTCCTCTTGATGGCCAAATTCCTCCAATGAGCTCCAAAGCCAAGAACACTTGGTACCAACAGAAAGTAGAGAAAATTTAGGACTCAATGCAATTTGTTTGGGTTAAAAAGGAATAAAAATGAATTTACTAGGATTTATGGAAGATGGGAAATACCTCTTTCCAAAACTTGGCAAGAAAACCTAATGGAGGCTAGCCCTAACTTTGAGAGGCATTAAATAGGGTGGGAAACCCTATGTTGGCTGCCATGGGCTGATTAGGATTAGGGTTGGCTACATGGTGTGGGCCTATGGGCTTTAAGTCTCAAGTCATTAATCATGACTTATGAAGTCATAAGCCATTTTAGCCTAATCAACTCCAAAACTCTACAAACAAGTTCTAATGACTTAAACCTCACTAAATTAGGTCTAACCAAGTTTACTTAACCTAACCAAGTGGTCTTAACCTAGGTTAGTCACTAGGTTAGTCTCCTAGTTAACACTAGTCAACCCTCATCCAAACAATTCAAAAATAAATTCTAAAAATTCCTATCAATTCAAATAAATTATAATCAAATCAAATAACCCTAAAAATGTCAAAAATACCCTAATAAAATGGCTAGGCTCTAGGTCAACAGTATCCAAGGTTACACTAGTCAAACACCAAAATTATAAGTCATGATTTAAATAGTTTTAAAATAATTAAAAATTACCAAAAATCATATTATTAATTAAATATCATAACTAAATAACTTAAAATACAAAATTTCAAAAATTATCCTCATTTTAGAAAACTGGGTGTTACAAGTCTACCCACCTTAAAAAAATTTCGTCCTCGAAATTTAAAATGGCAGTAGTCCTTCTAGGTCAAACACCCCACAATCAGAGTCTCAAACATACCGTCAGATAATCATATGCGTCTGTCCAAAATCATGATACTTAGAATCTCTGTCATGCCAGTGAGCAAGGCTACGATAATCACAGAGTCCTCAACTATGGTACATACCTCTAGAACTATGGTATTTAAAATTTTCGTATTGCCGTGCGCTTGGCAGCGAAAACCTTAAATTTCTACACCCTAGAAATACGTCCATGGTCCGACTATATGTCCTCACTATGCCTGCTAGCATGACCCTAGAGGATTCTAAAATCTCATATTCGAGGCGACCTAGCCCATACGACTTATCTCAGAAGAAAATTAAATCATAATGAAGCACCAGATCGAAACTTATCAACAATGAAGAAACAGATAGGAACAGATGGAATTGAATTTTTTAAGGCAGGAATTACAGAATTGAATCAAAAGAACGGAACCTGCGACTAGATCTCCAACGGCCTGAGCATCCTCGGCTGACATGGCGAAAGCTCGCCCTGACTAGCCTCCCCTGGCCTGCTGCTGATGCTGAACAAACCTTTGCTGCTGAGTCTGCAATGGTGGTCCCCTCTGCTGCCCTGCCGGAGCTCTAGCTCCTGGTATTATCTGAGCCAAAGGTGTCGGGTTCTTGGGACACTCTCTACACTGATGCTCCACTGATCCGCAAAGCAAACACATGCCCAGCCTCTTCCTACATTCGTCCCACCCATGGCCTTGCTTCTTGCAGAAGTTGCACACAGTGTTCTGCTGCTGCCTGGGTGCCTGCTGATACTACACTTGTCTCTGTCCCTGATACTGAACAGGCCTCTGCTGCTGCTGCTGAAAGTGGACCGTCGGCTACTGATACTACTGCTGAATCTGATGCTGAACGTGCGGCCTCTTGGCCGATCCTCCGCTGCTGCTGCCCCCAACTGAGTCTCGCCCCCTCTTGAACCTAAGCTCAAGATCATCCTCTGCTGCTAAAGCGTCCACCAGGATCTCTTTATAGGTAGTGCTGCGGGTGTTCTTGGTATAGGACTTGACCTCCTTTACCAAGCCCTTCCGGAACCTCCGGGCCTTCGTCGTCTCTGCCAAGTCATCTATAAATCTGCTCAGGCGGCAGAACTCTCCTGCGTACTCCTCCACAGACTGGTTCCCCTGGACTAGGGCCTCGAACTGGGTCTCGAGGGCTTCCAGCGCTGCGTCTGGAAAGAACTTCTCCTTGAACAGCTTCTTGAATGCTGCCCAAGTCTGTCCTGCTGTACCGACCCTCGGGTCGGTCTGGTACCAGGTACGGGCCAGATCCTGCATTATGCTGGCCGCTGCCTCTATCTGGAGCCTCGTCGGGATCTCAGCCAACCTGAAAATCTCCTCCATATGCTCGATCCACTCATCGGCATACAAGATCCCCTCTGTCCCTCGGAAGTCTCTCGGGTACATCTTCTGGAAATCTTGGATGCCCTTCTCCCGTGGCTGGTACGGCTGCGGGGCTGCCGTTGGCTGAGCTATGACTCTCTCTACCGCAGTCATTGCCAGCTCAATGCCTCGTGTGAGCTCTGCTGTCTGCCCCCGCTGCTGAGTCTGCTGACCCTCCATGTACTGCCGGAAGAAGGCTAACAGTTGAACGGCGTCAACTGTCCCTGCAGGTTGCTGCTGCTGCTGAAGAAGTACATCCGGAATCACCGGACTCGGCTCATGTCTCACAGGTGGAGGGGCTCCTCCGAAAGCTGTCGTAACGCCTACCCCAGCTGGCATGACTGGGGCTGCGGTACCAGGGGCTGGCTGCTGAGTAAGAGAGGTGGCAGACCTCTCCTCGGCCCCCCTTGGCCCTGGCGATGCGATCTTGTCTCAACCATCCTGGAGACACAGATCAAGAAACAATTGCTGAGAATGAGTCGAAATATCAAGGGAGGACAGTTATATTCAAGGGAGACAATAAGCAGCAAAATGTAGATGTACAAAATCTGAATGAGAGTTTTTCCTATTTGTGATTGAGTACCTTTAAAAATATCCTAATCCTACTGCAGGCTGTAGTAATACTCTAGTTCGAATACCACTACATAAACTCGACCTGCATGGGCCACCACTAAAAACGTGTCACGACCCGCACCCACTGTGAGGGTACGAGAATGTAACAACGCCCAGCCTACGTCGCAGTGTCGGCGGTAGAACGCTGTCCTAGGTTAATCATCTAACAATATAAAGGTACCTGTACAGTATATATACTCCGAATGGAGGTGACATAGCAATATACAGTCTCAATCACATCTAAGGCAGAATGATGAAAATAAAGATAGATAGATACTGGAATAGAAAGAGATCCACATGATACAATCAGAGAGAGAGTCTAAGTGTCTACTGCCATACAAACAGAACATCCAACTCAATACAAGTCTCTAATACTAAAAATGAAAGAATATATACAATCAGATCTCAGAAGACAAAAATAGTAAAACTAGACTAGGGAGCGTCAGTCTCTAAGCCAATGGATCGGCTGGAAATCTGGATCACACATGGCATCTACAGCTGTCCCATAGTAGGTGTCTATGCAGGCCTCATCCTCATCCTCTGTAATATTTTTAACAGGTCCAGTCAGGACAGGAGCGAGCACAAAACATCTCACGCAGTTTATATCGAGTTAGGAAATATAAAGCATGCAATAGAGTAAAGTACATGAAACGCTGAAAGAAAAAGATACATGAAAAATAGTAGAGATTTGATAACAGGAAATATCTAAATATGATAAGTAAGAACTGTAAGGAAAATGTGATTTTAGAGTACAATCAGGTTATATAAACGGGCTAGGAAAATACAATGGTAACTCCATTGTACGTGGGTGTACAATAGACATATACAATGGTTATACAATGTTGTACAATAGGATTTGAGTACATAACCAATTCTACTCCCCCTCCCCAATCAATACACAAGGATCTACTCCAGTTACGTTATCTTATACAATAGTGTACAATGTTATATAATGGATGTAAAATGTTATACAATAGTGTACAATGGTCTATCCCTAGGGCTCATGTGATAATGAGAGTACAATATGCACAATGAGTATACAAGGATATGGGTAATCAATAAATACAATATGGAAGTGAAACGTACATCATAATATGTATTTAGTGAATACAAGGAGATAACATCTCAAAAGAAGATCCATATAGTACCAATCCGTGATAACCGTCGTGTCAGCATCAAGTACAGTAATCTAGAGTAAGAATATAAATCCATACAAGTATGAAACGGTCAGAGAATGTACTCGCCTGATAGCCTGAGTGTCTGAAGAGAATATACTGTCCGAGGAGTGGTGTCTGTCTCCTATAGAACATTACAAGTCACAACAAGTCTAAAATGGTAAAATGAAGCACTACAATGCGTTCTACATGAATCTAGGTCAATCTAGGCCAAAGTCAACTCTTGGTCCACTCTGAAAGTCAAACTAGGTCAACCAAGTCAAACCTAAGTCAAACTAGTCAAACTAGTCTAACAAGGCTATTCTAAGTCTAACTAGACTAAACAAGTCTAATCTAGACTCTACACTGACACACGGACACAACCATAGGCCATAGGCTAAGAGACTAGGCCATGGGCCAATTGGCAATACCATGCCTATACAACCTACAAAATATCTATACACATAACACATATATGTATCTAATATATAGTACACAAATTACAATATGACTATATACTCTAATATAGGAACTTTATAACATATAGGTTATCTATATGAAAACCACACCTAGATTATCTATTAATATATGATATGGTACACACAAGCGCATATATGCTAATATGTATACCATACAACATTATATATTAATACATATGTATATGCATAGGTATAGAGAGGGGAACACATAAACATGTGTCCAAGTGTATGTGTGTGAGTGTTAGACATAGGCATGTGTGTGTGACAATTAGTGAGAGTGTGTGTGATACATGAGTGAAGAGTGTGTAACAGTGAAAAAATCAGTGAGATGAGAGTGTGAGTAAAAATCAGTGGGTGAAGTGTCACATGGTATGCTAATGTGTGTGAAAGCTTGTGTCAATTAGTGAGAAACAGTGAGAGGAAATATATAGGTGTGTGTGGAAGATGACACATGTAAACAGTGAGAATCCCATTAAATCTCAGTTTTACACATAGGAAAACTCCCAAAAATAGTTAACAGTCCCCCCCTCAATCTCAGATTTCAACTATTAATTGAACAGTCCAACCAACTCAGTAAAACAGTGATAGCAATCTCAGTTTGCAGTTCAAAACAGACCCTAAATTGAATGCCCATGTTAATACATATAAAGAACACATATTTCAGTTTAAGTGAAACCCCAAAAACAGTTTTGGTCTTAAACAAACCCAGGTCAGCAATCCCATACTTCCTCAGTTAACACAAACCATTTAAAACAGTCCCTAAATCTCAGTTAAAATAGTTCAACACAGTCCCCTCACTGAAATCTCAGTTTTTTGAACCCAAACCACATCAATTTGACCCCAATTTCAGCATATATTTATAAATCAAATAGGTGAACATATTGGAGGTTTAATAATATGCAATTAACAGTGTTTAATGGGTTAAAAAGATTGACAAAATCGAATTTTGAAAACTGGGAAAAATTCAGAAATAGAGACTGAATAAAGAGGTATCAAAAATTAGGGAAAATGGAGAGTTGAACAATAAAATTGATTAAAAACACAAATACAGTGGTAGGTAATAAATGAACACAATGTGTACGTGTTATGTGATGTGTTTTTGTCCACAAAAGTGGACACAACCGTGTCTAATCAAACTAAAACCAAAAACAGCAAACACTGGACACAGACAACAGCAAGCAGCGTGCACGTGTTCACGGTGTCCGCGCACTCGACACAAAGCGACACAACCCACGTGGTTGTGTCCAAGGGTCGACCTAGACTAGGGCTAGGGATAGGACACCCTGACACGTGTCTACGTCACGTGTATGCGACACAAAACACGCGTGTCAGTGCGCAAAAATGCAAGCCTGCAGCACAGTACAATTTCAGTGCACGTACTCGTGCGTGTCCGACACGACACATGGGACTCTGAAACTTGGGGAGCCCCGTGTCAGTGTCGGCCCTGTGCTACACGTCGAGTCTCACGTGTCGAAGTGTCGTATCCTAGGCGCTGTGTCCTCCGAAGTGCAGGGCATGCACAGTGCCCGTGCACGCGCGCGCGACCGCGTGTTCGCGTGTCCGACACGACTCGACACGACACTAAGACTCCACAAAAACCACAAAAATGTGTAAGCAACACTGAAAAGCAAATTTACATTCAAAAACATTTCGAAAATAATACAAAAAGATTCACTGTGGCATATCAACAAACACTATAAAAATGACACGGATATGTGTCCAAAATGGACACGAAAGGACACGAAATTCTGGGGATTCCTATTCCTATAGTTAGGCTAGGTATAGGGCTCCCTAATGATGCAAAAATAACAAGGTTCTATGGTGAGGAATTGAAATTACCTATGTGTTTCAAAAGCTCCAAAAAGCTCCACAAAGAGGTGCTCCTCTTGATGGCCAAATTCCTCCAATGAGCTCCAAAGCCAAGAACACTTGGTACCAACAGAAAGTAGAGGAAATTTAGGACTCAATGCAATTTGTTTGGGTTAAAAAGGAATAAAAATGAATTTACTAGGATTTATGGAAGATGGGAAATACCTCTTTCCAAAACTTGGCAAGAAAACCTAATGGAGGCTAGCCCTAACTTTGAGAGGCATTAAATAGGGTAGGAAACCCTATGTTGGC
Source organism: Iris pallida (assembly GCA_029216955.1). Taxonomy (NCBI): domain Eukaryota; kingdom Viridiplantae; phylum Streptophyta; class Magnoliopsida; order Asparagales; family Iridaceae; genus Iris; species Iris pallida. Next base: position 17,173 of record JANAVB010014206.1, read on the forward strand.
TGCCATGGGCTGATTAGGATTAGGGTTGGCTACATGGTGTGGGCCTATGGGCTTTAAGTCTCAAGTCATTAATCATGACTTATGAAGTCATAAGCCATTTTAGCCTAATCAACTCCAAAACTCTCCAAACAAGTTCTAATGACTTAAACCTCACTAAATTAGGTCTACCCAAGTTTACTTAACCTAACCAAGTGGTCTTAACCTAGGTTAGTCACTAGGTTAGTCTCCTAGTCAACACTAGTCAACCCTCATCCAAACAATTCAAAAATAAATTCTAAAAATTCCTATCAATTCAAATAAATTATAATAAAATCAAATAACCCTAAAAATATCAAAAATACCCTAATCACATGGCTAGGCTCTAGGTCAACAGTCTCCAAGGTTACACTAGTCAAACACTAAAATCATAAGTCATGATTTAAATAGTTTAAAAATAATTAAAAATTACCAAAAATCATATTATTAATTAAATATCATAACTAAATAACTTAAAATACAAAATTTCAAAAATTACCCTCATTTTAGAAAACTGGGTGTTACAAATTTGGACTTATGATGATTAAGTGGTCAGTTTGATTTCCTAGTAAGAAGGGTATGCTTCATGAATAATGTTTCGAAACTTAGAAATTTAGCCTATGGTGATCATGGCAAGGTCAAATCTTTATGACAAAAGGATATAATTTTAATGGTAGTCATATAAAGGTTGATTTTTAGATTGGGACTTGTGAGATAAAAATATGATTGGCAAATGATAAACTTGATAGTACCAGAAAGAGATGATTAACTTGACTTTCCTGTGAAATCTTTTCTCTTGTTTTTCCTTTAAAAGGAGAATTTGACTTACTCCATATCTTTGAATCACCCTTTAAAAGTTTTTAATATCAATGAATATTAGCTTCCTTAATCACGACCAATCGACCTTGACCATCTTTTCTTATCATATTAATATCTTGGGTCGTACTCAATTAAATTAAAATTAATTGTGACCTGAATCTCCATCCATGTATGCTCGTGCTCAGACTTCGATGACCTTGTCCTCCATATTGCCTAAATCTTGATTACCCAGAATTGATCAACTTAGATCGTATCGAGACTAAATTTTCTTAATATATATTGTGATTGGATTTCAATGCTATTGACTTTCGTTCTTTAAACTTTTGATTTTGATTTTTCTTTGAATAGTACCCCTTTATAGATAATTACTAGTTATCTTTATTTTATTTTTGATAATTATCAATTTTTATATAGGATGGTCGACTGCCTTACAGCCTTGATGATTTGTTGTTTTTGTAACGTTTCCAGTTTAGCACCCCAGATTGCTTATATATTTTGATACCCTATGACCGTATTAGTTTAGCATGACTAGTATACCTAGATGAGACTTTCAACTGCTACCGTATGCAATGACCATGTATGCCATTCTTTTAAATTGTATGATTTAGGTAAGTTCTGAGACTTTGATTGTTTGGGGATGAGACTCTAGAAGAAGTACGACCATCTTAATTTCAAGTACAAAATTTTCTAAGGAGGGTAGACTTGTAACACCCACTTTTCTAAAATGAAAGAAATTTTGAACTTTTGTAAAAGTTTATTATTTAATAATAGGATTTATAATTTATGGGAATTTTTAATTAATTTAATACTATTTAAAATTGGTGAATTATAATTTTGATGTGTTAGCTAGTGAACCCTAGAATTGTTGAGCCTATAGACTAACCATGACCATGGGGACCTAACCATGTGATTAGAATGACTATTTACAACTTTTTAGGCTAAGGTATTTTAGTCATTTTGTGACTTTTGAATTATTTAGGATTTTGATTAATTGATGAATTTTAGATTGTTTTAATAATATTTAAATTGATATATTATGATTTTGGTCAATTTTCATATTTTAATATTTTAGGAAAATTTTATATTTTTAATATTGTTTTTTATTGGATTTGTTTAGTCGGGTTTGAGTTTCGTCTCGTTCCGACTTGTATTGTGACCCGGGTAGCTTAAACTCTAGATGGAACCTAATATTAAGTTAAACATGGCCCACAAAACCCAACATTTAAGTTAGTTAGTTAGAATAATTTTATCATGTTAGAATGGTTAAGTTAGAGACTCAAAACTAGATCTTTTTGACCCTAAACTTAAACCTAGTCTAGACTTAACCATATGAGACCAGAGAGGGGGCAATTAGGATATTTCCCATTAGCCCTAATGGACTCTTTATGGCAGCCACCTTTAGGGGAGAATGATTCATTTCATTCATTACAATCTTGCCTCTTTTATTTTCCTTTTGTTCTTCCCTAATTTTAGAGAGCCTTCCCTTTGATTTGATCTCCAAATCAAATCATTCCTTCACCAAATCTTCCCTCAATCATTCTCATTCTCCAAGGGAAGGGTGCTACCAAGGATTGGAAGAGAAATGCAAGGAGGAGTGTCCACTTTGAGGGATATTGTATCGGAGCCGTGTCCTAAAGAATTTTATTGGGATTCCACTCCTAATAGGTAAAACCCATCCTCTAAATCAATTTTCTTTGCATATAAATTAGTTTTGAATCCGTAGGATCCATCCTCATGCATGTGTATCCTTTAGATTCAAATTTGAGGCCATTTGGAGCTTTCTTGAGGATTTTAAATATGTGTCTTGTGCCCTACTTGATAGATCCCAAATTAGGACACCCCATGTATATGTATGTATGATAATAGTTTAAATAGATATTTAAATTCAGTTTTAGAATGGTTAGAGAGTGGATTTATCTTAGTTAGGATGGTTAGAATGAGTTCTATTTGGATACCTATGTTGGTATCCAAGTATCTTGGCCTACATGTGTTTTTTTTTGTCCAAAACAACTCAAATTTGTCATAATATTCATTGACATTTTTATTAACCAAAGCAACTTAGAAATGTCATAACTTTTAGCTTAGAACTCGGTTTAACCTCCCGTTTTTTATAAAGAACCGTATCGAAGTTAGCTTTCCAAATATATATTTTAATAAGCCAAATTCTTTGTGGAACTTTCTATAGAACTATTTGAGTATCAGCTGTCCGAAAGACAAACGCGTTTCGGTGTTTTCGCGATTCCGGGAGCTTTCGGACACGAAAATACGATCCGTTTGAAGTTTCGGAAAGCTAACATGAAGGGCTACGTCATATTTTAATCCTAGAATTTAGTGAAGGCCCAATTGGTACAGTATTGGTTTTAAGTAGAAGAGTGACTATACGACTTAGGCATTTTATGTAAACTATGAGGCTATGTAGTATGGATATTAAATGAATGTAGAGTATGTAATGCATGATATGTTAGATGAATAAAATAATATATATATATATATATGATATGTATCCTCTTTATATTAATATATATATATGGTTGAATGCAAGCATGTAGGAATACAATCAATGTAATGTATGTAAGCAATGCATAAATACATGAATGAAAGAATGATATACAATGTATACACGAAATTATATAATGAATGCTAGGTATGAATGCAAGGTATACATGTAATGATAGATATGAATGCATAATGTATACATAATGTAATGCAATATATAATGATAGCATGTATGGTAATGTAGAATATATGATGCAAGTATGTATATGTCCATTGTTTTTCCTTTTTCTTACATTTTTCCTTCCCTTCCCTTTCCTTTTCAGTTTTCCCCCTTTTTCCCTCTTCTATTTTTACATGTTGTATACAATGTATATAATGTATAGATACATGTAAGTATGTAATATGCATGAATGACATGTATGTAATGTAAGTATATGTATGCAACTTAATGATATGTGAATGGATATAATGTCTGAACTGAAGTATGCATGTATATGGGATATGAATAAATGATATATATATATGTGTTAAGGTAATGTAATGTATGTATTCACATATATTTTAAGTTAAATATATGAGTTTGTATGCATATATTATATGTATGCATGTATGCAGGAATGAATGTAATATAATGTAGAGTATGCATACATGAATATAATGTATGCAAGTATATAATATATTCAAATATGTACGTATGCATCTATGTATGTATGTATAGATGCATGAATGAATACAAGTATGCTTATATGATATGTATGTAGGCATGTATGTAATGTATGTATGTATACATGATATGTATGTATGTATGTAATGTAAGTATGTATGTATGCATTTCTATAAACTGAGTTAACCTATAACCTTTTATACACATGCATTCATACACCCTTTGACACCATGTATCCCATGTCACATACACCTACCTATCACTAAATTTGAGAACATTAACACATATCCTTTCACACACATGCCAAACACACACACACACACACACACACACACACACACACACACACACACACACACACACACACACACACACACACACACACACACACACACACACTCACTTACTCTTTTACCTATCCTTCTTTATATATATATATATATGTATGTGCCTATATATATAGATTTCCTATATATATCTATGTATATAAATATGTGAATGTGAATAATATATATACATTATATGACTAAGTTTGTGTGCCTTGTTAGCTTATGGTTAGTTTTGTGCTTGGTTTAGCAAGTGACTTAGGCTATGGGTTAGTAGCTATCTTGGATACTTGATTTGCATAGACTTAGTTTGTTTAGACCTAGAATTGACTAACCTAGACTAGTTGACCATTGTTGATCCTACCCTAGCTAGTTTGACTACAGCTGACTAGAGTTGACCTAGTTTGACTTTATAGTTGACCAGAGTTGACCAAGAGTTGACTTTGACCTAGATTGACTTAGACTCATGTAGATTGCATTATAATTTCAATTATCATATAAATTGAACTCTTTATAACCTGTGTTGCTCTAACTAGGACTTTGTGACTCCAGTTGGCCATCTTTTCATATCAGCTGTTCAGGGTATCAAGCAAGTACATTTTGTGACCGTTTCATACTTGATAGGATTTACATTTACGCTATTACTTTACTTGATGCTGTCACGTTGTTAACACGGATTGGTACTATATGGATCCCTTCATGAGATGTTATCCCCCTCGGGAGCATCGGATATACCATGTCATGTGTGTTTAACTTTCATCATGTATTCCTGTGCTTTCACCATGCATGTGCACTCTCATGATTTATGTACTCTCATGTTCACGGAGCCCCTATGTTTACATTTATGTGCACCCATTTATAGGCCCCCATGTAATATCATGTGCAATAACATAACCTGTCTGGATCCTTGTGTATTAATTAGGGTACGGGGGAGTATAAATGGTCATATGAACAATTCTAAAGTAGTGTAGTCATGTACAAACTTTTATGTTTATTATCAAGCCGTTCACATGTCTATCTTGTACTCTACATCACTAGTCACTGCTAGCTCTTTACTTATAGTGGATATTTTTTTATAGTCATCTCTTTTACTTTATATATTTTCCAGCATTTCATGTATCTTACTCTATAGCATATTTATATATCCTGTCATATTATGAACTGCGTGAGATGTATTGTGCTCGCTCCCGTCCTGACTAGACCTGTTGATAAATTTTACAGATAGCTTGGAGGTTACCTGCTAGCCTAGAGGAGACACAGTAGAGGTTGGAGTAGATGGCTATAGTTTTTCTTATTTTATTTTCAGTTGTCTTGAGTTGTATTTATTTTATGCTTGTTTGAGTTGGTGTTGATAACACCGAGATTTATTTCTTTCTGTTATACTTCTCTTGTGGATTCATAGTTATCTTATCGTGCTACATCTAGTTTTGGTGATTGAGTTGTACCCTGCTGTGATTGTCCTCCTTATGAAGAGTATATCATATTGTATTTAGTTTTAGTTGTGACCTAGAACAGCGTTCTACCACCGACACTGCGACGTAGGTTGGACGTACCCACTTCTCGTGCCCTATACTGGGTGCGGGTCATGACATATATATATATATATATATATATATATATATATATATATATATATATATATATATATGGATAGGGGATAAAGCGCAAAAAAAGAATTTAATTTCTCACGAGAAGTAAAAATATCGTGAGATATTCAAATCTTGCAAGTGGAAGAATGGCATTTTATCCTGCGGGAGAACAAGCAGTGGCCTGTATAAGAAGTTTTATTTTTATTTCTTTTCGTTTTCCAAGATTTTGATCGGTTCGAACAGAGCCAATTTTGGACCAATTTTGGCCAAATCTTCTTGGAAAAGATCTTCTTTCGAATCTTCTCTAATCCGATCAAAAACCTACAAAGATTCGAATTCAAATTTTAGGGAGACTTAGGATTTAAGTTAAGGTATAAAAACCTGAACTAGTTTATTAAACTGTCACGATCCACAAAAAATTCTCCGAGAATAAAAACCCTAGGCAACCACACCCCTCCCCGGCGAAGGCCTACCCTCTGGCGAACCTCCATGGCTGCATACAGTTACATGTGTCGTCGTGTGATCACTAAAGCGTCACTCGCACAAATAGAGCAGCAAGCAGCAGTAGTCGCGTCAACAATGCAGTTTGCGATCCAATTTCTTCGCCCTCGCTCGCTCATTTTGCGAGTCGTTTCCTCTGGTATGTAGATGACCTAACCATCTTCAACACCCTCAAGGAGTTTATTTTAATTAGCCTTGTGCACGACGAAAGTCGAGTTCCAAAATCGAGAAAAAAAACTAGATTTTTGACATTAGAAATTGTCCCAATGTCCCATATTTGCGGTCGATTTGTGACCAGGATATCGCAAATTTTGGGAAACCACTTAAACAGAGTTTTAGACAACCTGACCAAGATCAGAGCCTATTAATTAGTTTATTTTTTTGTTCATTATATTCTGTTTAAAATTAGGTTGAAGTTGACCAAAAATTTATTTTTAAAACCCTAAAAAAATCTCGATACAGAGTCCGTCCCGACAATCCGGGCGACTTGGTCGCAAACCCCTTGAATCGAAAGGTGCGTATGGACTTCATACAGATGTGGGCTTTAATGAAACTTGAATCGGTTATGTATGCATGATGTCACTACCACATTTTAGTTTGAGGGTATTTTGGTTATTTTAGAAATTTTGAATTTAATTTGATTTGTTTGAGTGATGGTTATTATTTTTGACCTTTGCTAGTTGAGACTTTGGAGGCTAGCCTAAATGTTGACTTTGACTATGGTGACTTGGTTAGCATGGTGGGACCCTAGTCTAACTTAAGTCGACCCAAGTTGACTTGTTGGACTTAGTTGCATTAAGAGATTAGGTATTATAGGTGTTTGAACTAATAGCTAAGGGATTGAACCAATTTGATATTGCACTTGGCCCATAGCCCACTAGCCATCCCCTAACCCTAATTTTCCTACATGTGGCCGGGCCTCTAGGGTTTCCCCTTCCTATTTAATCTCTCATATTTTATTCTTGCCTCTTTTTACACCACCTTCACTTTTGGCAAGAATAAGGTTTGTCCCCCATTGCAATCCTTCCTAATTTCTTTATTTTTCTTCTTTTTTGACTCTAGTATTTTGCATTAGGATCTAACCATTGCCTATTTACTATTTATGCTGAGAAATCACAGCTATTGTGTAATTTGGGGCTTTTGAGTTGCTAGAGGGATTCTCCTATATTGAGCTTTTTCATTGAGTTTGACACTTAATAGGTAAACCCCCCAAACCACCTCTATTTCTTGATTTCTTTACATGGTTGCATAGATCTAGGAGTCCCCTAGCTGTGGAGTTGATCTCGTGTGATTTTGTATCAATTTCGTGTCCGTATCGGACACGTATCAGTCCTTATAGCAAGGTATTTGATGAAATATCGCAAAGAGAATTTTTTGCTATTTTTTCAAAAAAATTTGATTGAATCCTTAGATATATATGTGTTATGTGATTTATAATGTTCTGAGCTATCCTCGTATCGTGTCCGAGTCGTAACAGGGCATGGACACGCTCACAATTGAGTCATGCACATGCCCTGCTACTTGCTGTGTCGTGTGCACAGGACACGACACGATATGGCTCGATACTTTTGTGACACGAAGGGGCATTGACTGCACCTTGTGCACGAAGTATGAGGCAAATCCCTCGAGTGATTCGTGAGGAATCAAACTCGCATGGGGATTACACTGTACGCGCACAGGCGAGTATCGGGCTCCGTTTGCGGCTCTCGTGACACGACACGACGAGTCGTGGTCACGTGTTAGGCCTTTGGACACGTAGCCCTACCCTAGGCGAACACGTGGATACGTACACAAATGGTGTTATGTCGTGTGTCGTGTCCTGGATCGACACACACGCGTACAGGTGACTGTGTGTCTGTACGTGTGTCTGTGAGTGTTCGAATGGGTGTGGACACGTCGTATCTTATTTTGGTGGACACAAATTGTCATGTATGACACTTACACATGTGCACGACAAATTACCAACATTTAATTTGATAATTTGTTTGGGTTTTGATTTGAATTTAGGGTATTCCCCTACTTTTTGATATTATAGTGTTCTGTATATATTTCGGAGTTTAAATGTTAAATTAAATGTTAAATAATATTAATCATGATGATGTTTAACATGTGTATCACCTGAGAATTATGTTGGCATAACTGGGAATCGATATTGATGCATGTTTTACCTGAGATTTTGAAATGTTTGTTAAACCTGAGTTTTGAAACATGATACATGAGTTTGTTTAATGATTCACCTGAGATCTTCAAATGCTATATAGAACCTGAGAACTCAAATTGTGAACCTGAGTTAAATGTTAACATGAAACTGGATAATGAGTATTACATGTGAATGACTAAAATGTTAAACCTTAGATTGTTTCAATAACTGAGAACCTATGTGAAATCTGAGAACGTATGCAATAACCTGAGATTGACATAATATGTAACCTGTTTTCAAATACCATGTTAACCTGAGAATGAGGAATGAATAATGAACCTAAGTTTGATAATGTATTAACTAAGTTTGCTTGATTCCTGAGTTGAACTAACCTGAGTATTAATGTTCGCTGTTACCTTAGTCTGAGATTGAGTCTTGTAAGACTGAGTTTTTATATATATCTGTACAAGCACACCTCACTTACTACATGATAGATCTCACCCCTTACTTGCTGTTTACACTATCACTCACCTCACATACACACACAATTGACTCACACTCTCATCCCACACACACACAGTGACCTGTCACACACACATACACATCCCTATCCCTCTATATATCTATCTATGTATGTATCTCTCTATATATATATGTAAATATGCATGTATATATGTATGTATGTAAATAGCAATGTACATATATATATGTATATATATATTTTGACACACATATTTAACCCTTGTACACACACAATATTTTATTTGACACTTGCCTATGTATATATAAATGCCTTTATATGAATGCCTATAATATGTATGCTTTATATACATTGAGTGTATATATGTATATATATATATATATATATATATATATATATATATATATGAAATGAGTGTTTGATAGCTTGTGTTAGCTTTGAAATTGTGTGTGAGTGATAGCCTAGGCTTGGTTAGGCTTAGTGAGACTTGATTGGACTAGGATTGACCTAGTTGACCTAGTTTGACTAGTGTAGTTGACCAGAGTTGACCAAGAGTTGACTTTGGCCTAGATGACCTAGAAATCATATAGAAACATTGTAATCTTCATTATTACTATTTTGGACATGTTGTGACCTGTGTTGCTCTGTTTAGGACTCATCTACTCTGTTTGGACATATATATTCATCGGATACTCAGGATACCAGGCGAGTACATTCTCTGACCGTTTTATACTTGATAGGATTTATATTTATACTCTAGATTACTTTACTTGATGTTGTCATGTTGTTAACACGGATTGGTACTATATGGATCCCTTCATGATATGTTATCCCCCTTGGGAGCATCGGGTTACAGTATGTCATGTGTGTTTCACTTTCATCATGTACTCTGGTGCTTTCAACATTCATGTGCACTCTTGTGATTTATGTACTCTCATTTTCACAGAGCCCCCATGTACTCCGGTGCTTTCAACATTCATGTGCATCCATTTATGGGCTTCATGTGATATCATGTGCAATAACATAACCTGTCTGGATCCTTGTGTACTGATTGGGGTACGGGGGAGTATAAATGGTCATGCATGTGAACAATTCCAAAGTAGTATACTCATGTGCAAACTCTTAGATTACTCATGTGCAAAATCAAGCCGTACTGACTGCGTAAGATGTATTGTGCTTCATATATTTTTCCAGTGTTTCATGTATCTTACTCTATAGCATATTTACATATCCTGTCATATTATGAACTGCGTAAGATGTATTGTGCTCGCTCCCGTACTGACTGGACCTGTTAAAAATATTATAGATGACATTGAGGAGTTCTGTCCTACATACTATGGAGCAGGCCTAGATGACACATGTGAGCTGGACTCCCAGGAGGATCCAGTACTTGCAGAGGATATTACCCCAGTAGTCTAGGCTAGTTAGCTAGACCAGTATCTTACTTATTGTCTTGTCTTATTTTGGATACACTTTGTACTTATTGGGGATTTTGTTATTCTGGTTGTTATAGAGATACTATATTAGACTCTTAGACTTCTTCTCTTATTGTATTTCATTTGGCAATTTTTATATCTATCTATATTATCGTACTTTCTACCTTAGCTGTGATTGAGTTGTACATTTCTATATTGTCCTCTATTAGAAGTGTATACATTATACAGGTACCTTATTATTGTTAGATGTATGTGACCTAGGACAGCGTTCTACCATCGACACTGCGACGTAGGCTGGACGTACCCGCTTCTCGTGCCCCTACACTGGATGCGGGTCGTGACACACGACGAATTTGATCTGTATCCGTCAAATTTTTTGTATCGACCCCTTTGCAAAAACTTCAATTACTTTGTACACATTCATCACATCACGAAAAAACTTGCAACACTGGACTCGTATCATTTTTCTGGTCCTGTGAGCCAAGGTTGGTCCGATTCTGAGAAGGTCGACCGGAACGCTATTTTGGCAGGCCCATGATCCGACTCAATGGCAATTTTGTGCACGGCACATCGTAATCCAAATTTGAACATACCATTCGTATAGAAAAATTGGACTCGTAGGTATATAATTTGTCGACTTTAGATACCATAGGTTCTGACATATTTTTCGATATAAAGTGGGTCCAACGGCGGACACTATTTTGGCACAAAATTACCATTTTGCCTCTATATCCAAAATTGGACTTGTGGGTAGTCAAATTTAGATTTTTTATGACAAGAATGTCTGTGATGTTTGTTTCATCATCCGAAGGCATCTACAAAAGTTCAGCTTTCGTGGCTCGTTGATTAACTAGTTATTTATTTGGACGTAGACAATTCTACACTAGGCAAGTATACCTTGCCAAATTTGTACAGTTTATTTACATGCATGCCTCTTATTGTTTTTTCTTGTTCATGTCTCATTACCTATTATATACTTGTCATCTTGCCATCATTTACTTCCATGTCTCTTATCTGTTATCACTTACTTTCGTCATTAGTTATGTTTCTATATATTTCCACACATGACTTTGATAGCGTTGTTTACTTGAGTGACTTGACTTGATCACGTGTTCCATGATACTTTGACTCGAGCATGTGTTCCATGTTACCTTGACTTGACCCTCTACCGATACTATGATTGGCTACTTGACCACTCTCGACTCGGAAGACCCACGACAGGGCTACAATAGAGACTCGCTATAGTTAGGGAGTACCATAGCAGGGCTACTATCTATAGGACTGGGAGTACCAAGGCAGGGCTACGGCCATTCAATTTCTTTGTAGCCATACTTAGTATTATTTTCCATATGACATGTTATGATCCATATAGTTCTTCCATATGATCTTTATTCATGTTCTAGTAGTTATTACCTATTATACCTTGCATGTTTTATTTTGTCATAGTAGGCATGTTTTATGTATCTTGCTAGTCCCCTGAGGGCCTGTGATCTCTCTAGGTATTAGATGAAGTTATCAAGGTTTAGTTCATTAATAGATGATGGTTGCTTCGTCAAGATTTCAGGTATATAGTTATTATTACAATCATCCTCTTCCTTATTTTATTTTGTCATATATTTGATTCTCTTTGTTATTAGCCTAGTCTTTTACAAGCTTCTATTTTCTTCTAGCTTGTTCATGATAAATATGTTATTGGGGATCCACTCTAAGATATTTATCTACTCAAGAATCAGTGTATTACGTTCTGATCAACCTTAGTGGACTTGATTCATCATTTTTATCATTATTTAGTGGATTAACATATAGTTGATTTGAAACAATAAGACAGCTTATTTGTACTCGAGCTGGGCTAGAGTCCTCTCGATACGTAGCTGGCATGTATACGTTCTCCTACTCCTATGTATTTTTAGGACTGGGGCATTACATATTTTTTTGGTGTCTCGTGCAAGTCGAGTTAGCCATTTTTGTAACGTTACTGTACCAAGCGGGCCTGCTAATATGATTAAACCCTTAGGAATCTCAATCCACAACTGCATTGACAATTCTTTTAGAAATTATTTTACCGTCCTTGAACTTTATATTTGCTTTCGACTATTCTTTCTTTGCTTTCTTGTATCATTACTTCTCGTCCATTCCTATTTTGGAGAGACAAATGATCGTACATTATAAAATTTATCAGAAATTCTTAAGTTATAGTATAAATTAGTTTGCTTATTGAATTTTGGTTGCTTAATAGATTGGAGGGGATTAGAGATGCCATATGCCATAGATATCGAGTGGTATGGATTTTTGTAACTAGTGTGCAAGGGTTATAAAATTTTAGGGCATCATGTGTTTGAAGGGGTGGTATAACCAAAAGCAGGTAGACGTCCTCTGTATAGAAAGAACTATATGATCATACTAGGTTATGCTCTTATGGTAGTCGCTTGATCAAGAATAGAGTGGTGGTTTTAGTGTAGAAATTTACTCTCTACAGGAAGAACCTAAGCATAGCCTAACCCAACCCATTTACTATTATGCCCTATCAGTTGTATAGTTAGGATTAGACAGAATGGTAAGTATCACTTAGCTTGGTCACCTAAAAAGAGACTTATATAATTGTGATAATAATATGGTTAGGAGGATATAGTAGACGTTTAGATTAGATGCACTATTTATAAAGTTTCCTAAGCCCTACCTAGAAAATTACAATAACATATGAGGATCCCTAGTAGGTAAATAAGTTGGCAACCTTTCAAATTTAGGAAGGAGTTAGTGGCCATGGAGGGTAGGAAGACAATTATAGATAGTTGTACCTTGCTAGTTGTCACTTTTAGACTAGAGTAGCAATCTTTTAGAGTAAGTCCCTTAAATATTTGAAGACAAGACGGACCATTTGTTCGATGGTTGAAAAAGCCTTCTCCATTACCATTATTGGGTTGTTTGATAAATTAGATTTTGAGGACGAAATTTTTTTAAGATTAGTAGATTGTGAGCACCCTGATTTAAAAAAAAAATGGTTATTTTATATGATTTTGTATTTATTAAATTATATTTTAACTTTAATTATGACTATAGATGTACTTTTCCATAGCTTTAATTTTTGGAGCACAAGAAATGCCAATCTTTTGAAACGTCCTTCATGAGTTTTGAAGTAGATAAGTCCACCTTTAATTTGATATATCGTATCCCATCCAAACTTATCCCCTAATATTCTTTTCTCTTCGCACAACTTTGGATCAATTTAAGCCATTTGACCGTTTATCGTAATTCTAGACCTAACTTCCAATGTGTGTTCGGAACTCGACATAGATCAAAACCATTTGACCCAATATACGATTTTGACCCATGTTAAGCCTACGCACCCATGCCAAGGGTGTGCCACTCAATCGAGTTCCCATGTGCTATTTATTTAAAAATGGCACATGAGACTCATTAGTTGACTTTTCGGATTCAAATTGACTAGAAAATCAATTTGGACCCTAACCTAGCCAACCATACTTGTTAGAAAATCTATTCGGACCCTAACCTATTCGGATCGGAGTGTTATATTTTTTTAGGGTATTATGTGTTTGAAGGGGTAGTGTGACCAAAGGTGGGTAGATGTCCTCAGTATAGAAAGAAATATATGATCATACTAGGTTACGCTCTTATGGTAGTCGCTTGATCAAGAATAGGGTGGTGGTTTTAGTGTAGAAATTGACTCTCTACAGTAAGAACCTAAACATAGCCTAACCCAATCCATTTACTATTATACCCTATCAGTTGTATAGTTAGGATTAGACAGAATGGTAAGTATCACTTAGCTTGGTCAGGTAAAAAGAGACTTATATAATTGTGATAATAATATGGTTAGGAGGATATAGTACATATTTAGATTAGATGCACCATTTATAAAGTCTCCTAAGTCTACCTAGACAATCATAATAGCATATGAGGATCGCTAGTAGGTAAATAAGTTGGCAATCTTTCAAATTTAGGAAGGAGTTAGTGGCCATGGTGGGTAGAAAGACAATTACAGATAGTTGTAGCTTTCCAGTTGTCACTTTTAGACTAGTAGCAATCTTTTAGAGTACGTCCCTTAAATATTTGAAGACAAAACTAATCATTTGTTCAATAGTTGAAAAAGCCTTCTCCATTACCATTATTGAGTTGTTTGATAAATTAAATTTCGAGGACAAAATTCTTTTAAGGTGGATAGATTGTAAGCACCCTTATTTTATATGATTTTTTATTTATTAAATTATATTTTAACTTTAACTATGACTATAGACATACTTTTCTATAGATTTAATTTTTGGAGCACAAGAAATGTCAATCTTTCGAAACGTCCTTTATGAGTTTTGAAGTAGACAAGTCCACCTTCAATTTAATATATCGTGTCCCATCCAAACTTGTCCCCTAACATTCTTTTGACTTCACACAACTTCGGGTCAATTTAAGCCATTTGACCGTTTATCACAATTCTAGACCTAACTTTCAATGTGAGTTCGGAACTCGACATAGATCAAAACCATTTGACCCAATATATGGTTTTGATCCACTTTGATCCAACGACACTTATGCCAAGGGTATGCCACTCAATCAAGTTCCCATGTGCTATTTATTTGCAAATGGCACATGAGACCCATTAGTTGACTTTTCGGGTTCAAATTGACTAGAAAATCTATTCGGACCCTAACCTAGCCAACCACACTTGTTAGTGTAAACCCCCTAAAAATACCATGTATTTTATTTTTATTTATCTTTAAATTTTCTTTTATTATATTTGGTATATAGGTATATGTACACTATATGTGTATATATATACTTGTTTTAATTAACCTATGAGTATACATTGCCTTTAGTATATATATTGGAAGTTTAAAAATTTGATACTTGTATATATATAATTATGTGCATGGGTATGTGAGGATATATATATATATATATATATATATATATATATATATATATATATATATATATATATATATATATATATATATATATATATATATATATATATATATAAGTTATACATAGAATACCTATATGTAGTCAATATTTATATATAAGAAAATATATTACTATATACTTGTTAAAATATTTTATTGAATTTATTGAAATTATTTTAGTTTTTGAAAAGATTAGGAAATTAGCACATATATTATATATATTGGAAGTTTAAAAATTTGATACTTGTATATATATATAATTATATATATGGGTATGTGAGGATATATATAAAAGTTATACATAGAATACCTATATGTAGTCAATATTTATATACAAGAAATATATTAATATATACTTGTTAAAATATTTTTATTGAATTTTATTGGAATTATTTTTAGTTTTTGAAAAGATTAGGAAATTAGCACACACACACACACACACATACACACACACATATATATATAATATTTATATATTTTATATATATAATTATATTATATTTTTTTATATAATTTTATATATATATATATATATATATATATATATATATATATATATATATATATATATATATATATATATTTTATATATATATTATATATATATATATATATATATATATATATATATATATATATATATTACATAAATGGTGAAAATGGGTAGTAGATAGGAATACATACTTTTATTTATATTATTATTATTATTGGATGTTTATTAGATTTTTTTTTACATATATAAATATATATGGATAGGGTATGAAGGTCGAAAAAAAGAATTTAATTTCTCACGAGAAGTGAAAATCTCGTGAGATTTTCAAATCTCGCGAGTAGAAGAATGGCATTTTTCCCCACGGGAGAGCAAGCAGTGGCCTGTATAAGAAGCTTTTATTTTTCTTTTCTTTTCTTTTCTTTTTCCTAGATTTTGATTGGGTCGAACATAGCCAATTTTGAACGAAATTTGGCCAAATCTTCTTGGAATAGATCTCTGTCACCCCCAGTTTCCAGAAACAGGGGTATTTTGGTAATTTTCTACTTTAAAAATTATTTTGAAATTATTTATTTTTATTTCATTATTTTGGGGATATTTGAATCGGGTTCGAATTTTAACTCATTTCGACTTGTTTTGACTTGTTTCGGGGACCCGGAGTAGTTCTGACCTTAGCGGGCCCACACACTAGTTAGCCATGGCCCACATGTTAGATATTTTGGTTAGAGACTAGACTAATTATTTTAGTTAGTATTTAGTTAGAGATTAGTGGTTTCGGTTTGACTAAACTACCCCCGACTTAACCCTTTCCTATTTTTAGCTAATTAAACCATTGGAGGGCAAACTTGTAATTACCAAATAGGACAAAATAGCCCCTTTATGGCCAGCCATGACTAGAGTGGATAGGACTCCATCATTTTATTATTTTCCCTTTCATTTCTCTCTCTTGTTCTTTCCTAATGTTTTAGAGAGCTTTTTCTAATCAAACCATCACCAAATCCTTCCATTTCTCCACCAAATCTTCTTCCTTCCCTCTCCATTCAATCCAAGGAAGGAGCTCCTCAAGTTTGGGAGGATTCGGAGCTCGTTCGTGTCCTTTTGGAATCTCTACGTGTCCGTGACGAGTCGGAGGCCTTTTCCTTTGAATCTCTCTCCCGGAAGGTGTAATCTCTCTTCTAAATCACCCCAACATGCATGCAGAAATATTTTGAACCCATAGGAATGACCCCCATGGTTGTATCTCCATTTGTGTCCATTTCGTGTCCATTTGGAGGTAATAGGAGTGTCCTTTGTGTTGTGGTCGTGTCCTAGTGGGAAAAACCCCCTATTTGGACACATGTAATTTGTTTGTGCATTTATTTTAGGTTGTTCTAACTTTATTCCAGATTTTAGGAGAGCTTTGAACATGTTTTTTCTCTATGTATCATATTGTATCATGATATCTAATATCTATATATATATATATGGTTTATATATATATACCATTCTATATATATATATATATATATATATATATATATATATATATATATATATATATATATATATATATATATATATATATATATTTTATATATATATATTAATTTATATATATGTGGGTGTCTATCATGGTGGGAGTGTGTGATACTTTGTGATGGGGTGTGATGTTGTGTTGGAGGAGGGCATAGAGGGGGTCGGCCAAGTGGGGAGCATATGGATGTGTGTTTGTGTTGATAGAGGGAGTGGTGTTTGATGTATTGTTTGAGTGGTGGATGAGAGTTATATAGAGTAGTGTAGAGGAGTGTTGTGTGGGTGTTTAGAGAGGGGGGATACCCAACCTGCTGTCCTAAGACCCATGTACTGCTGTCCAAAACTGTCCACACTTACCCCATCAAAACAGCCCAACAGTCCCCTAAATTTCCATCAAAACAACCCATTTAACCCCCACTTTTCAGTCCACATAAATCCCCCTTGTTAACCCCCTTAAATCCCATGTTGACAGCCCCTTATATACCCCATGGCTGTCCTATTATACCACAGGACAGCCCCCAAAACTGTCAACACTTTTGCCCCAAAACTGTCCACACTTTTGCCCCAAAACTGTCCTATATTGTGGCTGTCCCTTACCATGTTTTAGCCTATGTATATTGTCCTTTACAAAGCCACAAATGGCTGTCCTTACTGACCAATAACAGCCCATATGTATGGCCTAGTGGCTGTCCCCTTACACTCCAAATATCAGTCATATTTGCCATCAAAACACACCACATGTTAACCCCTTTAACCCCATCCTTTGTCCACATTTTCCCCCACAATTTAGTCCATATTTACACCCCTAGATGGCTGTCCTATACCACTCTAAATCATTCCCTATAACACCACAAAACAGTCCACTTATAACCCCAAATCAGTCCATATATTTGCCTATGTGTGTGTGAGTGTTTGTGAGGTTGTGTGTGTGTAGGAAGCCTAGTATATGTAGTTAATGCCTATAGGTTAGCCTATTGTCTAAACTAGTAGGAAACCTATAGGAGAACCTATGAGAGTGGTAAATATAGGAGTGTGTCATGAGAGTGAGTGCTGTAGATGAGTGTGGAAGAGAAAAGGGTAAAATTCATTATATAGATAAGGTAATAAGGTAAATCAATACCCTGTATCCTAACATAGCCTAGATACCTAGGATACCTAAATTTCTTGGTAGGTAAACCTTAGATAGGTTGATATCTAGCTACCCTAAGGATTCTAGTTTAGTACCATGGGTATTTGCAAGGTTTCCTTGGGATTGGACAAGGTATCGGAATTTACCTTAGAAGGATAAATGCTAGTTTTGCCTAGAAATAGGATATTGTGTTAGAAGTCTAAGATAGAGTTAGAACTTGATTCCCGTGGTTGGTAATGATCAAATATGGTACTCTAAGACTAGTTTTGACGTCGGTTGACCTTTTGACCAAAAGTCAACGAAAGTCAACCGAGAGTCAAACTTAGCCTTTAAGTGACCCGATTTGACCGAAACTAACCCAGAGTTGACCAGTTGACTGAAAATCAACTGTTAGTCAACATTTGACTTGTTTGACCTAGGGTTGACCCAAGGTTGACTTAGTGTTGACCAGAGTTGACCAGAGTTGACTTTTTGACCAAAAGTCAACTGTAAGTCAACCCTTGAACCAAATTGACCTAGTTTGACATGGATTGACTCCCAGTGACCTGGGATGACCTAGTATGACCCAGTATAAGCCAGTATGACCTAGTAAGACTCAGTCTGACCTAGATTGACCTAGTTTTGACTTAGACTTGCATTTATGACTTGAATTGGTTTCCTTTTTCAGTATTTAGCCATGTTTGACTCATAGTATCTTATCTTAGGTCTGTGATCGCTCTGAGCATCTGTTCACCCTATCAGCTCAGGACCACAGGCGAGTACATTCACTGATAGTTTTTATTGTCTTGATATCTGCTATATCTGATTCAATCGTAGTGTCTTATTTGATTTCCAGACACGATATTTCACGGACTAGTATATGTCAGATTCTGTCATGAGATGTTATTCCCGGATTACTTGGTATATTAGTACATGACTCGATTTGTTACTTGTACTTGTATAGACATGGACTTGGGAGTGGGCTGATCACCTGCTCTTAAACCTCGTATCATGACGTGTTATGACTGGATCTTTTATACTATTCGGGGATGGAGAGTTATTAGTGGTTGTGTGATCAAAATACCCACTTGTTGTTTCACACTTGTACTCGACACTTGTTCATAGCTACTTGAACTTTCCATGGTGACCGGCCTTATCTTCACACTTGTTGTTTCACACTTGTTATTTGTTCGTAGCCGGTCAGATGGAAAGCTTAAACATGTTTCCCAAACTGATCACATGACGCACTAATAATTCAAGGCACCTTTTTTCATATTTATTTATCCTAGGAGGCTAAGTTCTGTTCGGGAGAAGAGTTACAACCTCGGTCCTTTTTTGGTTTAAGGGCTGTAACTCGGCTCCCGGATAGTTCCTAAGCAATTCTACATACATATCGTTGTTCTATTCGGTACTCGCACCTATTATACATTTCCTGCTGGTTTTACCCTGTACTTTATATATCCTTGTCTTGTATTTCATTATACTGTCTCTTATAGCTTTTGTCAATTCATATGGAACTGCTGTTGGTGTTTGTACTTGCTCATTTTCCTGACAGGATATCGTTGACAAATTTTACAGATGATACAGAGGCTGATTGCCCGACCTACTATGGGGTAGAGTCTGGCAGAGTAGACTTAGACTGTGGCTTATTGGTAGAGCCACTCGATTTTGCTCATCCTGCGTAGTGTAGTTTAGCTTGATTTGCCTGGCCTGCGAGCCAGCTAGCACTTTCAGATTTGTAGTACCTATTATATATTTTCTGAGACTCTGGATATTTTGTGTATAGCTTTGACTTGTGGATCTTGGACTCATTTTCTGGTTTATCTATCGTATTTTCCTTTTCGTGCTATCTACCTTAGTTTGATATATATGATTGAGACTGTATTGCTATGTCACCTCCATTCAGAGTGTATATACTGTACAGGTATATTTATCTATTTTAGTCGTAGTATTTACAGACCCTATATACAGCGTTCTACCGCCGATACTGCGACGTAGGCTGGACGTAACTACGTACTCGTGCCCCTCTTCAGGGTGCGGGTCGTGACACGTTTTTGTGGTGGCCCATGCAGGTCAGTGTCGCAATTAGTGCGATCTCATAATGGTGCTCGACCTAGAGTGCTAATTACGAGCCTACGACTAGGACGTAGGATCTAGGGTATGATAGGAGTTACTCAATCACATTTTAGGAAATTTCTGATCTTTTGATTACCATGATAACTCTTCTTGCATTGAATTCAATTGTCCTCCTTTGATAATATCTTATCATGTGCCATATTGATTTCTTGGGTTCAATTCATCTTCAGGATGACAGTGACTCGCTCTCAGGCAGTAGGGCACAGTACAGTTCCAGAGAGGTCAAATCCGGGAGGTCTTCCACCTCCGGCTATGGGAGTAGCAGTCGAGAGTGCAGTAGCCCCAGTCCCTGCCCTTCAGACAGGAGTAGCAGCGGCAGTTCTCGGAGGTCTTCCATCTCCAGCTAGGGGAGCTGCAGTTCAGGGAGCTGCCACATCAGTCCCTGCCCTTCAGGCGGGAGCGGGAGGGACGGTTTCAGGAGGTCTTCCACCTCCGGTAGCGAGACCGTCCATGGTCATTCCAAACATTCTTCTACCGCCGCCTCAGCTACCGACAGACACTCAGGGGATGATGGCCCTTCTACAGCAGATGTTGCAGACACAGAGAGCTCAGGCAGAGACGCAACAGCGTCAGACAGAGGTGCTGAGACAGACCATGGAGAACTCTCATCAGTTAGCCATGGCAGCAGTAGAGAGAGGTGCACAGACGGCAGTTCAGGGAGCACCAGCACAGCAGCAGGGTCAGGGGAGGCCCGGTACACACCTCCACTTCAGGAAGATGAACCCACGGGAGTTCAAGGGTACCGAGGGTATCCTATACGCGGACGACTGGCTAGAGGATGTCCAGCGGAGTCTGGAGTTGGCGGAGGTCCCGAGAGGTCTGTGGGTGACGTCTGCAGCGAGCCAGTTCTTCGATATAGCGTTGACTTGGTACCGCACGGATCCGCGTACGTCAGTGAGAGGTTTGTCTTGAGAGGACTTCAGGAAACTCTTTAAGGAGAAGTTCTACCCGGACGTAGCCGTGTCAGCTTTGGAGGGGCAGTTTGCCAGTTTGGTACAGGGGAACTCGTCGGTAGACGAGTATGCAGCAGAGTTCTTCCGCTTGAGCCGGTTTGCACCCAGTTTGTTTCAGGATGAGGGGTGCAAGGCCCGGAAGTTCAGGAGGGGTCTCAATCATGCAGTGCGCACTCGCACATCTGGGCGACGAGACGCGACCTTCGAGCAGATCCTTATGGAGGCTCAGATTGCAGAGGAGGACTTCGGCCTCAAGCCGAAGAGGAGCAGTGACGCTCTTGGAGCTAGTTCGAGTGCAGGGCCAACAAAGTGCCTACATTTCCAGCAGAGGCAGTTTCAGCAGCAGCAGCCTCAGTTGCAGTTTCAGCAGCCACCAGCGCATGTCCAGCAGCACCAGGGACAGGGCCAGAGGCAGGCCATCCAGTGTGCCTTCTGCAAGAAGATAGGGCACACCGGGGAGGTCTGTAGATTGAGGCTGTGAGTTTATCTGTTCTGTGGAGCTCCAGATCACCAGATGAGGGACTGTGCTGCCCGTGCAGCCAGACAGGCTGGCCAGGATAGAGTGCGGTAGGCTAGAGGAGGCCAACAGGGGCATGCGTTCGCTATGACAGTTGAGCCCACTCAGGCAGTAGCAGAGCAGATAGCAAGTTCCAATCTTTCAATCTTATTTCCGTATTGCTTCCTCATAAACTGTCTTGAACTTCGATTCTATCTGTTCTTTGCTCGTTGGAAAATTTTGTTCTTGTGATGTGACATTTTCTGAGATAAGTAGTATGGGCTAGGTCGCCTCGATTATGAGATTCTAGAATCCTCTAGGGTCATGCTAGCAGGCAGAGTGAGGACATATAGTCGGACTATGGACGTATTCCTAGGGTGTGGGAATTTAAGGTTTTTGCTGCCAAGCTAGCGGCAATGCGAAAATTTTAAATACCATAATTCTAGAGATATGTACCATAGTTGAGGACTCTGTGATTATCGTAGCCTTGCTCACTGGCATGACAGAGATTTTGAGTATCATGATTATTGGACAGACGCATACGATTATCAAATTGCATGAATTTTCTGTGTTTACTTTGTTTTAAGTTTTTGGATGATTCTTTTAAGGTGGATAGACTTATATTTGAGAGTAATTTTAAAATTTATAAATTTAGTCATTTAATTCCTGCTTTAATTTTTGAGATTTTAATCATTTTAAATTTTTAGCCATGACTTGTGAATTTGAGATTTTACTATTGTTTGGTTTTAATTTCGAGGACGAAATTTTTTTAAGGTGGATCGATTTGTCACCTCAAGTTTCCAAAAACAGGGATATTTTGGTAATTTTTCACTTTAAAAATTATTTTGAAATTATTTATTTTTTTATTTCATTATTTTGGGGATATTTGAATCGGGTTCGAATTTCAACTCATTTCGACTTGTTTTGACTTGTTTCGGGGACCCGGGGTAGTTTTGACCTTAGCGGGCCCACACACTAGTTAGCCATGGCCCACATGTTAGATATTTTGGTTAGAGACTAGACTAATTATTTTAGTTAGTATTTAGTTAGAGATTAGTGGTTTCGGTTTGACTAAACTACCCCCGACTTAACCCTTTCTTATTTTTAGCTAATTAAACAATTGGAGGGCAAACTTGTAATTACCAAATAGGACAAAATAGCCCCTTTATGGCCAGCCATGACTAGAATGGATAGGACTCCATCATTTTATTATTTCCCCTTTCATTTCTCTCTCTTGTTCTTTCCCATTTTTTTAGAGAGCTTTCCCTAATCAAACCATCACCAAATCCTTCCATTTCTCCACCAAATCTTCTTCCTTCCCTCTCCATTCAATCCAAGGAAGGAGCTCCTCAAGTTTGGGAGGATTCGGAGCTCGTTCGTATTCTTTTGGAATCTCTACGTGTCCGTGATGAGTCGGAGGCCTTTTCCTTTGAATCTCTCTTCCAGAAGGTATAATCTCTCTTCTAAATCACTCCAACATGCATGTAGGAATATTTTGAACCCATAGGAATGACCTCCATGGTTGTATCTACATTTGTGTCCATTTCGTGTCCATTTGGAGGTCATAGGAGTGTCCTTTGTGTTGTGGTCGTGTCCTAGTGGGAAAAACCCCCTATTTGGACACATGTAATTTGTTTGTGCATTTATTTTAGGTTGTTCTAACTTTATTCCAGATTTTAGGAGAGTTTTGAACATGTTTTTTCCCTATGTATCATATTGTATCATGATATCTAATATATATATATATATATATATATATATATATATATATATATATATATATATATATATATATATATATATATATATATATATATGTGGGTGTCTATCATGGTGGGAGTGTGTGATACTTTGTGATGGGGTGTGATGTTGTGTTGGAGGAGGGCATAGAGGGGGTCGGCCAAGTGGGGAGCATATGGATGTGTGTTTGTGTTGATAGAGGGAGTGGTGTTTGATGCATTGTTTGAGTGGTGGATGAGAGTTATATAGAGTAGTGTAGAGGAGTGTTGTGTGGGTGTTTAGAGAGGGGGGATACCCAACCTGCTGTCCTAAGACCCATGTACTGCTGTCCAAAACTGTCCACACTTACCCCATCAAAACAGCCCAACAGTCCCCTAAATTTCCATCAAAACAACCCATTTAACCCCCACTTTTCAGTCCACATAAATCCCCCTTGTTAACCCCCTTAAATCCCATGTTGACAGCCCCTTATATACCCCATGGCTGTCCTATTATACCACAGGACAGCCCCCAAAACTGTCCACACTTTTACCCCAAAACTGTCCACACTTTTGCCCCAAAACTGTCATATATTGTGGCTGTCCCTTACCCTGTTTTAGCCTATGTATACTGTCCTTTACAAAGCCACAAATGGCTGTCCTTACTGACCAATAATAGCCCATATGTATGGCCTAGTGGCTGTCCCCTTACACTCCAAATATCAGTCCTATTTGCCATCAAAACACACCACATGTTAACCCCTTTAACCCCATCCTTTGTCCACATTTTCCCCCACAATTCAGTCCATATTTACACCCCTAGATGGCTGTCCTATACCACTCTAAATCAGTCCCTATAACACCACAAAACAGTCCACTTATAACCCCAAATCAGTCCATATATTTGCCTATGTGTGTGTGAGTGTTTGTGAGGTTGTGTGTGTGTGTGTAGGAAGCCTAGTATATGTAGTTAATGCCTATAGGTTAGCCTATTGTCTAAACTAGTAGGAAACCTATAGGAGAACCTATGAGAGTGGTAAATATAGGAGTGTGACATGAGAGTGAGTGGTGTAGATGAGTGTGGTAGAGAAAAGGGTAAAATTTATGATATAGATAAGGTAATAGGGTAAATCAATACCCCGTATCCTAACATAGCCTAGATACCTAGGATACCTAAATTTCTTGGTAGGTAAACCTTAGATAGGTTGATATCTAGCTACCCTAAGGAGTCTAGGTTAGTACCATGGGTATTTGCAAGGTTTCCTTGGGATTGGACAAGGTATCGGGATTTACCTTAGAAGGGTAAATGCTAGTTTTGCCTAGAAATAGGATATTGTGTTAGAAGTCTAAGATAGAGTTAGAACTTGATTTTCTTAGTTGGTAATGATCAAATATGGTACTCTAAGACTAGTTTTGACGTCGGTTGACCTTTTGACCAAAAGTCAACGAAAGTCAACCGAGAGTCAAGCTTAGCCTTTAAGCGACCCGATTTGACCGAAACTAACCCAGAGTTGACCAGTTGACTGAAAATCAACTGTTAGTCAACATTTGACTTGTTTGACCTAGGGTTGACCTAAGGTTGACTCAGTGTTGATCAGAGTTGACCAGAGTTGACTTTTTGACCAAAAGTCAACTGTAAGTCAACCCTTGAACCAAATTGACCTAGTTTAACTTGGATTGACTTCCAGTGACCTGGGATGACCTAGTATGACCCAATATGAGCCAGTATGACCTAGTAAGACTCAGTCTGACCTAGATTGACCTAGTTTTGACTTAGACTTGCATTCATGACTTGAATTGGTTTCCTTTTTCAGTATTTAGCCCTGTTTGACTCATAGTATCTTATCTTAGGTCTGTGATCGCTCTGAGCATCTGTTCACCCTATCAGCTTAGGACCACAGGCGAGTACATTCATTGATAGTTTTTATTATCTTGATATCTGCTATATCCGATTCAGTCGTAGTGTCTTACTTGATTTCCAGACACGATATTTCACGGACTAGTATATGTCAGATCCTGTCATGAGATGTTATTCCCGGATTACTTGGTATATTGGTACATGACTCGATTTGTTACTTGTACTTATATAGACATAGACTTGGGAGTGGACTGATCACCTGCTCTTAAACCTCGTGTCATGACGTGTTATGATCGGATCTTTTATACTATTCGGGGATGGGGAGTTATTAGTGGTTGTGTGATCAAAATACCCACTTGTTGTTTCACACTTGTACTCGACACTTGTTCATAGCTACTTGAACTTTCCATGGTGACCGGCCTTATCTTCACACTTGTTGTTTCACACTTGTTATTTGTTCGTAGCCGGTTAGATGGAAAGCTTAAACATGTTTCCCAAATCGATCACATGATGCACTAATAATTCAAGGCACCTTTTTTTATATTTATTTATCCTAGGAGGCTAAGTTCTGTTCGGGAGAAGAGTTACAACCCCGGTCCTTATTTGGTTTAAGGGTTGTAACTCGGCTCCCGGATAGTTCCTAAGCAATCCTACATACATATTGTTGTTCTATTCGGTACTCACACCTATTATACATTTCCTGCTGGTTTTACCCTGTACTTTATATATCCTTGTCTTGTATTTTATTATACTGTCTCTTATAGCTTTTGTCAATTCATATGGAACTGTTGTTGGTGTTTGTACTTGCTCATTTTTCTGACAGGATAACGTTGACAAATTTTACAGATGATACAGAGGCTGATTGCCCGACCTACTATGGGGTAGAGTCTGGCGGAGTAGACTTAGACTGTGGCTTGTTGGTAGAGCCACTAGATTTTGCTCACCCTGCATAGTGTAGTTTAGCTAGATTTGCCTGGCCTGCGAGCCAGCTAGCACTTTCAGATTTGTAGTACCTATTATATATTTTCTGAGACTCTGGATATTTTGTGTATAGCTTTGACTTGTGGATCTTGGACTCATCTCCTGGTTTATCTATCGTATTTTCCTTTCCGTGCTATCTACCTTAGTTTGATATATGTGATTGAGACTGTATTGCTATGTCACCTCCATTCGGAGTGTATATACTATACAGGTACATTTATCTATTTTAGTCGTAGTATTTACAGACCCTATATACAGCGTTCTACCGCCGATACTGCGGCGTAGGCTGGACGTAACCACGTACTCGTGCCCCTCTTCAGGGTGCGGGTCGTGACAATCTCCTTTCGAATCTCCTCTAATCAGATCAAAAACCTACAAATATTTGAATTCAAATCTAGGGAGAATTAGGATTTCAATTAGGGTATAAAAACCGAAACTAATTTATTAAACTGTCCCGATTGATAAAAACTTCTCCGAGAATACAAACCCTAGGCAACCACGACCGTCCCCGACGAAGGCCTACCCTCTGGCGAACCTCCCCGGCCGCGTACAGCCGCCTGCACCGTCGTTTGGTCGCTAAAGCGTCGCTCTCACAAATAGAGCAGCAAGCAGCAGTAGTAGCGTCAACAATGCAGTTTGTGATCCATTTTCCCCACCCTCGCTCGCTCGTTTTGTGAGCCATTTCCTCTGGTATGTAGATGACCTAACCGTCTTCAACACCCTTCAAGTAGTTTATTTTATCGCCTTTTGCGCGATGAAAATCGAGTTCCAAAATCGAGAAGAAGAAAAAACTCAATTTTTGACATTAGAAACTATTCCAACTTCCCCTGTTTACGGTCGATTTACGACCAGGATATCGCAAATTTTAGGAAAGCACTTAAACAGAGTTCTAGAAAACCTAACCGAGATCAGAACCCATTAATTAGTTTATTTTTGTGTTCATTATATTCTGTTTAAAATTAGGTTGAAGTTGACCAAAAATTTGTTTTCAAAGCCCCAAAAAATTCCTGATACAGAGTCCATCCTGACAATTTGGGTGACTTGGTTGTGAACCACTAGAATCGAAAGGTGCGTATGGTCTTCATACAGGTGTGGGCTTTGATGGAACTTGAACCGGTTGCGTGTGCATGACGAATTCGATGCGTAATCGTCAAATTTTCTCGTATCGACCCCTTTGCAAAAACTATAATTACTTTGTACACATTCATCACATTGTGATAAAACTTGTTCCATTGGACTCGTATCATTTTTCTGATCCTGTGAGCCAAGTTTGATCTGATTCTGAGAAGGTCGACCGGAACGCTATTTTGGCGGGCCTACGATCCAACTCAATGAGCGATTTTATGCACGGCTCTTCAAAATCCAAATCTGGACATACCATTGAGTTCGTATCAAAAAATTGGACTCATGGGTATATAATTTGTTGACTTTAGAGACCATAGGTTCTGGCATATTTTCCAGTGCAAAGTGGGTCCAACAACGGACACTATTTTAGCCCAAAATTACCATTTTACCCCTATGTCCAAAATTGGACTTATGGGTAGTCAAACTTAGATATTTTTTATGACAAAAATGTTGGTAATATCTGTTTCAGCATCCGAAGGCGTTTGTGGAAGTTCAGCTTTCGTGGCTCATTGATTAACTAGTTGTTTATTTAGACATAGACGATTCTACACAAGGCAAGTATATCTTGCTAACTTTGTACAGTTTATTTACATGCATGTCTCTTGTTATTCTTTTCTTGTTCATGTCTCATTATCTATTATATACTTATCATCTTGCCATGATTTACTTTTATGTCTCCAAGGGCGGATCCCGAAACTATAGCTGGGGTGGGCTACCAAAAATTTGGGTAGACTAGAAGTTGATTAATCTATATATAAAAAATCAAAAAAATTATATGGAAAAAATGTAAAAAAAAAAAAAAAAAAAATTTGGTGGGCTCTAGCCCAACCCAAGCCAACCTTGGATCTGCCTCTGCATGTCCCTTACTTGTTATCACTTACTTTCATTATTAGTTATGTTTCTATATATTTCCACACATGACTTCGATAGCGTTCTTTACTTGAGTGACTTGACTTGATCACGTGTGCCATGATACTTTGACTCAAGCATGTATTCCATGTTACCTTGACTTGACCCTATACCGATACTAGAATTGGCTACTTGACCACTCTTGACTCGGGAGACCCACGGTAGGGTTACGATAGAGACCCACTATAGTTAGGAAGTACCACGACATGGCTACTATCTATAGTACCGGGAGTACCGTGGCAGGGCTACGGTCATTCGATTTATTTGTAGCCATACTTAGTATTATTTTCCATATGACATGTCATGATCCATATAGTTCTTCTATATGATCTTTATTCTTGTTCTAGCAGTTATTTTCTGTTATACCTTGCATGTTTTATTCTGTCATAGTAGGCATATCTTATGTATCTTGCTAGTCCCCTGAGGACCTGATGATCTATCCAGGTATTAGATAAAGTTATCAAGGTTTAGTTCATTAATGGATGACAGTTGCTTCGCCAAGATTTCAGGTATATAGTTATTGTTACAACCATTCTCTTCCTTATTTTATTTTGTCCTATATTTGATTCTCGCTGCTATTAGCCTAGTCTTTTACAAGCTTCTATTTCCTTCTAGCTTGTTTATAATAAATGTGTTATTAGGGATCCACTCTAATATATTTATCTAATCTAGAATCAATGTATTACGGTCTGATCAACCTTAGTGGACTTGATTCGTCATTTTTATCATTATTTAGTGGATTAAGATATAGTTGATTTGGAACAACAAGACAGCTTATACGTACTTGAACTAGGTTGGAGTCGTCTCGATACGTAGCTAGCATGTATACGTTCTTCTAGTCCTACGTATTTTTGGGACTGGGACATTACATCTATCAATAGGATTTTTGTAGACAGAGTTCGGGTAGAGTTCGGGTGAATATTTGAATTTTTTTTCGAAGTTAGAAGCCACAATATCTGGGAATTCACAACTGTTTGGGTTTTCCAGAAATGCCAAAACTGAGTTCGGTTCGAGTTCGGCAAGAACTCGGTTCGAGTTCGGTATATATATTAGGTATAGAGTTTGGCTAATTTTGTAATATGTTTGTTGAATTTTTGGTTAGGCTTTTGTGAATGTGTTTCAAACCTTTGGTTGAGTGGACTTTGTTTTATGGATCGAGTGATCATTTAGAGAACCAGCGCGACTCGATGTATATAAGTCCTAGACTCAACAAAATGTAAGATGAAATTGAAGTAGAGACACAAGAAATAACAACTTATTGATCCAGCATGTTGAAGCTGATGTCTTGTCAGTGTGCAGTCTTTTCTTCTTGTAACTGAGCTCTCGTATTAAGCTTGGTTATGTCGATTATCAAAATCAGGTTGATCGAGACAGCTTTGTGTTAATAATATCTATATATAAAAAATAGGTATCACCCTTGATAAGAAAATTCTAGAACTCGTTCTAAACACGTGTCCTAGCACGGGTCCATGGCAATGCCGAAGGATATTGTATAAGTCTCTGGCAGTCCCATGATCAATACGGTTGTCACAAACACAAAAAATCATTAAGTCTTATAATTAAGAAATTTACTAAAAAAATAGGAGTATTGCTTGATTCCGGTCGCATGATCCTCAATAATCAGAAAAATAAGAAATTGCCAATACAGGAAAATGATCAATACAAGAATATAGGAATCATGGCAAGATACAAAAATCTTGAATACCTTCAAAATACAATAATACAACATATGAATATGTACCTGTACAAAAATATCGATACAGTGAGACAAGTCTCACAGGGAAAATATATAATATATTAAAAATTGTCCAAACTAGGACTAGTGGTAGGGAGGAGAACGAGACTCCTAGAAATCTATGCAACAATTTGGGCAATGGAATCTTGTGTAAGCTACACTAGCAATTGTGACAGTATCGACTACACTAGCGTTGGAGGGGGAGATACTTCTCTAATTGTAGTCATCTGCAATTATAAAAATCCATGGTTTTGTACCGTCTTCTAGTGATTTTTACAAGATTCACTGAGTGCAAGTTGTGCCCCTTGAGCTATATAAAGTTGCATTATGATGATTCAATAAGGTCCGCATACTACGCTCCGTTGCATGGGTCATCTTCGTAAAATGGTGATCCCTCGACGGGTGAGCTTTGTAATATTATGCTTGAGGACCTCAAAATGTGCCATGAAGGATGACTCATACGGTTTATCATGACCCATGCCTGCATGATCGGGTATGATTGCGTGGATATGATCAACCTACCTTGCAGTGTCGACAATAGTTAGCTGTCTAGACCTCGATAGTCACCAATTTATCACAAAAAATTAATCTTTTGCTCAATCATGAAACTATTCAAAGCAAAAACAAAATCAAACCCACTCACAATCACAGCATCCACTATCACCTTTGAGTACATAGTACATGTCTACTCCTTTAGAGACAAATCTGGTAATCATATCCATAAAGAATCAATAATATAACTCACACATATGTTTCATTAAAATATCTGCTACATAATCTCATATACAATCTAAGTCTTCTAGAACCTTCCACAAGTCGTCATCCAATCCAAATCCATCCTCTTGTTTTGGCCTAATATGTCAATAATCTAGTCAGGAAACGAGCAAAGTACATCCAAACAAATATCACATGATATAAAATAAAGCAGTAAAGTAAATACAGGAAAATAAATAAACTAGAACATGTGACACAGAACAATGCCAAGTGATGCAACATAGAACACGAGAAAATATAAGAATAACCATGACCAAGAATAAACACGACTAGAAACTATGTTCAATTAAAATACCATGTTCAATATGTGGTCAGGCTGGGATAATATGGCAACTAGAAGATGGCTATTAACGATGGGAATACAACATGATATACATGAGATATACATGTTGTTATTTACGATATTTACGATAATATGGGTGTAACCACATACCTACTTGGCAAGTCCCCATCCCTGAGACACGAAACAATATTAATAACGATATAGACACAAGTCATAATCAGTATATGATACACGTGTAACAGTATACTGAAAAGTAATGCTTTGAGTATAAGTAGGAGATTGTTAGGGTTATATACTAAAAGCATCACTTTTGTAGTAACCTTATTTCCTTAAATTTTGAATGAGAATCATATGGGCAAATATTTGCATATTGTATTTGTTGCAAGTGTTAATGCATATGTCTGATATTCTATATTGTAGATAATATGGGGTGTGGTGTCACACAGAAGATCATATTATCAGTTCCCTATGGAATATATAAATAGTTCACAACCTAGATGGACTTGGACAATCTATTGAAAAGGTTGTAGTATAATCTAGTATAGTCTATCTTGACTATAGGTTTACACTAGTACACTTTGTGTGTATTGAATAGGACCACTTGAGGTTTTTCTCTTTGTACTGACTACATAAGAGAACAAACACCTGTGTTATTATGGATGCTTGTGCTCTTAATTCGGATATAATAACAGACATGTATATGCAGTGTGCATTACTTTGACTCATGAAAGAGTGAGATTCATTATAGGTTAACAATCTCTATGAATTGGGTAATAACTTTGTATGTATAATGGGCTGTTGATTATAAATAGAATCCATGTCCCGATACATCGAGTTGATGATGTCCCCTTAAGAAGCTCATAAGGATTGTCATGTAAACCCTGCAGGTGGATTATATCCGACATGACAAATAAAGTTGGGCGGTACTACTTAAGGATAAAAGATGTCGAATCAATATAGTTGTCAGTAACTTAATTTGATTGACGGATATTATCTTAACATGGGGAGCCAAATGAGCATATAATAAAAGAAGCCCACAAATATAATTTGGGATTAGGGAGATAGTGCAACAATAGTTCATTAGTGGACCGAGCTATTGTTAATGGACCTGGATTGTGTGTTCGGGCTGAACACGGGATATCCAGATCTGTTAGGAGGCCTAACCCTAATTTCTCCTCATGGTCCCTGTCGTAGCCTATATATATCCTCTATTCTCTGGCCATCAAATTACTGATCAAAAATCTGAAGCTTTCTCTAAATTCGTGATTCACGTAAGGAGAGAAAGAGAGGGCTACTAAGAAGAAGAAAAGGTTGGGAGATCGTCGCCCACATGACGTCCAACTCGAGGAAGGAATACGTACAGAAGATCTTGGGGTCGTCCGTTCAAATTGCCAGGAACTACTTGTCTTCTTCCCGCCGTAGGTATAATTCATAAACCCTATTTTCCGCCTATGAAGGGTTAGAACACGTATTAAATCTGTTTAACTTTCTATCGATCAATACGTACACCAAAGTAAGGGTCCTAGGAATTTCCAGTTCCATCAATTGGTATCAGAGCCACTTTGGATCTGCGTATTGATTGATACGTCCATGCTGTCTAATAAAACTTGCGTTGTGTAATAGTCGGTAGATGTAGATCTGTTCTAACTCGATTTTGCAGGCATCTTAGGTCCAACTATTATGGTCCAATACATGTTTTATTTTGTGATTATTTTAAACTACGGACATGTCGTGGATGTTGTTGTTGTTGTGGATGTAATTAAAATCACGAGGGTTGATCGTGCTTATAATTTTATTTTTTAATCTAGATTTTGTGTGAACTCCTTTGGGAGGCATAGGATTGATGCAATCTTAATTATTTTTGTTCAATTGTGATGGCGGTGGTGGTTGTTTCTGATGCCAGATGAGATGCTGGTTTTAAGCAGTCTAGAGGCAGACGAGTGGTTTTCGATGAAGGAATCGACAGCCAAAACCTTAAAAAATGGGGGCGCTGCTCCGAACCTCGTGACCTGATCGGGCAGGTCGAACCCCGAATAGATCTGTACAGCGCCAGATTTTGGATTCGAATAGTTGAGGATGGAGCAGGAAAGATGACCATAATAGTTGGATATTTTCTCTTATTTGTTATCATTTTACTTTTTCTGATTATGCATATTTATTATTGTACGGATGTTTTTTTTGAAAAACTAAGCCTACATTAATAATGGACAACATAGACATAATATCAACTAGTAGAAAACCCACATTGTTAAATTACTAGGTGGGAGAGGATATTTATTTAGTATAAATCCTATGGTCTCCATTACTGGTTTGTAGGTGATATAATTATACTTGCGCATTGGCTTTAGTGCCTTCCTCCATATCAAATGAGTATAATTATGGATCACTAGTACAAACTTTCTTAAGTAATGGTATACACTTAGATACAAACAATGGTATCCTCACCATCGGAGTCACTGCTATTATTTGTATAACCAGAGCAAGACCAACATATTAATTTTATTTGTCATAAAGTTATGTTGACATGATAGTAAAATTAATAGGTAGTACCTACTTGAACAAAGTTGAATTTGTATACGTCCACACTATCGTGATATGTTAAATTCATGATGTTCAAGGTGTTGGTAAATTTCTATTTAATTAATTCAAAAAGTTTTTTCCCTACATAATTTTTATTTATGTCATTCTCAGGATTTCAAAAATGGGTTCTTTCAATCCACTTATGGTGATTCTTAAAGAAAACAAACTTACTGGACCTAATTATATTGACTGAAAACATAATTTGGATATTGTCTTGACTGCTGAGGAGTACAAATATGTACTTGTTGAGGAATACCCACCTAAGCCTGATGCTAACTCTGATGAAGAGGTCAAAGAAGCTTATAAGAAGTAGAAAAAGACAGATGAGATGGCGCGGTATTACATTCTGGCATCTATGTCAAATATACTGCAACATCAGCATCAGGCCATGGCCACGGCTTATGACATGATGTATAACCTCAAGGAACTCTTCGGACATCAGAGTTGAGCAGCTAGACAGTTTGCTATGAAGTGTTTGATGAATACAAAAATGTCTAAGAGTACACCAGTAAGGGATCATGTTCTCAAGATGATGGGTCATCTGAATGAGATGGAGATCCTTGGAACTAAAATCGATGGAGAATCTCAGGTCGATATCATTTTCGGGACTCTGCCTAAAAGTTTTGATAATTTCTGCCTTAATTACAACATGAACAAAAGGTTGTATAGCTTGGCAGAACTTGCAAAAGAGTTATAGGATGTTGAATCTCTCTTTAGGCAGAGTAGTCATGTTTTTGTTTCTGAAAAGGCTTCTACTTCTAAGCCAAAATGCGGTAAGAAGAAGAATAATATTCAGAAACAGGTAAACTCAGTAAAGAAGGGCATGGGACCTCAAAACGCGGTAAAAAAGCCGAAAGACAAATGTTTCAAGTACAAGGGTCAGGACATTGGAAGACTAATTGTCCACTTCTCAAACAAGGGAACAAAGAAGGTATATCTCATTTACTAGTAGTTGAAACATGTTTAGCGGTGTTATCTACCGGCATCTGGTGTGTAGATACAGGAGCCACTAATCATGTCTACAATACATTGTAGGGGTTCCAGAAAACTAGGCAGCTCAGTGATGGAGAGATGTGATTGTTCATGGGTGATGCTACAAAAGTAGCGATCGTTGCCTTAGGAGATGTTACTTTATCTTTTGGTAGAAATAAGTCTTTGACATTGAAAGATTGTCTTTATGCACCTTCAATTAGAAGGAATTTAGTTTCTGTTTCTATATTAGTTAAGGATGGATATTCAGTTTATTTTAATGACAATATTGTTATTAGAAAGAAAAAACATTTTATCTGTTCTGGTGCATTAGTTGATAATATGTATGTCATTAATCCTATTTCGCCCATAATGTAACTTATGGAAATGAATAATATATCATCTAACTTAAATAAGAGAAAAGAACCTTCTTGTATGAACCAAACATATCTTTGGCACTTACGATTGGGGTATATTAACCTAAGAAGGATTCAAAGACTGGTTGAAGATGGACCTTTGAGTTCATTGGAAGTGGAGGCACTACCAGTCTGTGAATCCTGCTTGGAAGGTAAAATGACCAAAAGGCCTTTTACGGCAAAGGAGTATAGGGCCAAAGATGTGTTGGAATTGGTTCATTCTGATTTGTGTGGACCCATGACTATCCAAGCTAGAGGTGGCTTTGAATATTTTGTCACATTTATTGATGATTATTCAAGGTATAGATACATTTATTTGATGCACCGTAAGTATGAGTGCTTTGAGAAATTCAAAGAGTACAAGGTTGAAACGAAGAAACGTCATAGAAAAATGTATCAAGTCATTACGATCAGATCATGGTGGCGAGTACCTCTTTAGAGAGTTTAGGGATTATTTATCAGAGGTTGGGATTACATCCTAATTTACTATACCTGGAACGCCCCAACAGAATGGTGTAGCCAAAAGAAGGAATAGAACTCTTATGGAGGTGGTTAGATCATTGATGAGTTATTCGTATTTACCAGATTTATTTTGGGGATATGCCTTAGTGACTACAGCTTATATTTTAAACTTGGTTCCTTCTAAGTCAGTACCTCTTACTCCCACAGAGCTGTGGATTGGGCGTAAGCCTAGTCTGAAACATGTTCGCATTTGGGGTAGTCCAACACATGTACGGAATGGGAAAGCAGATAAGTTGGAATCTCGTACAGAAGTACGCTTATTTGTAGGCTATCCAAGAGGAACGAAAGGAGGTTTATTTTAAAGTCCTAAGGATCAGAAGGTCATTGTTAGCACCAATGCCCAATTCTTAAAGGAAGACTATGTAATGAACCATAAACCCACAAGTAGAGTTGTTCTAGAAAAACTGAGAGATGAGACACCAAGTACTTCAGTACCAACAATACAAGAGGATGAACCACAAATAACTGCACAATGTGTCACAAATGTTACACCACAACCGATAGTGCCTCGTCGTAGTGGGAGGGTTGTGATACAACTTGATAGATATATGTTCTTAGGAGAGTCGTCAGACTTCGTCCCTGAGAAACAAGATTATAATCCATGTACCTACAATAAAGCACTCCAAGTTAAAGATGCAGAGTCTTGGCAAAAAGCAATGATATCCAAAATAGAATCTATAGATTCTAATCAGGTCTGGGAGCTTGTAGAACCATCCGTTGGTGTAAAAGTCATTGAATGCAAGTGGGTCTATAAGAGAAAAAGAGGATCAGACGGTAAGGTTGAAACCTTTAAAGCTCGGCTTGTAGCAAAAGATTTTACTCGAAGAGAGGGTATCGATTATGAGGAAACCTTTTCTCCAGTAGCCATGCTTAAGTCTATTCGGATTCTTTTATCTATTGTAGCTCATCTCGATTATAAGATTTGGCAAATGGATGTCAAGACATCTTTCCTTAATAGAATTCTTGATAAAGACATCTATATAAAGCAACCAGACGGGTTCATTGAAAAGGGCTAAGAGCATCTTGTTTGTAAGCTCAAGAAGTCCATTTATGGACTTAAGCAAGCTTCCAGATCTTGGAACATATATTTTAATCAGGTGATAAAATCCTATAGATTTGATCAATGTCAGGATGAATCATGTGTATACAGATAGTGTGACAGAAACGTGGTGGTGTTCCTAGTACTTTATGTGGATGACATCTTGCTCATTAAAAACAATGTGAAGGTGTTATCTGATGTAAGGGTATGGTTATCCAAACAGTTTGATATGAAGGACTTGGGAGAAGTAGGTCACATCCTTGGGATCAAAGTTCTACGAGATCGCAAGAAAAGGATGTTAGGCTTATCCCAAGCTACCTATATCAATAATGTACTAACTCGTTTTAGTATGCAAAATTCTAAGAGAAAGGTTTCTTACCTTTTAGACATGGAATTGCTCTATCAAAGGAGCAGTGTCCGAGGACACCTAAAGAGATAGAGAACATGAAATCAGTTCCTTATGCTTCAGCAGTAGGAAGCTTAATGTATGCAATGCTATGTACGAGACCAGACATCTGCTTTACCGTAGGCATGGTCAGCAGATATCAGTCTAACCAAGGACAAAAGCACTGGACTGCCATAAAGCATATTTTGAAGTACCTAAAAAGGACTAAAGAGTATATGCTTATTTACCAAGCAGATAGTTTAGTTCCCTTGGGGTATACAGACTCAAATTTTCAGTCAGATAGGGATTCCAGGAAATCTACCTCAGGTTATGTGTTTACTTTGGAAGGTGGAGCCATTGTGTGGAGTATCAAGCAAAAATGTATTGCTGATTCCACTATGGAAGCCGAGTATGTGGCAGCCTCTGAGGCAGCCAAAGAAGCGGTTTGGCCTTAAAAACTTTCTGTTGGACTTGGATGTGGTACCTAGTTTGCCTAAGTCTATTACACTATATTGTGATAATAGTGGTGCAGTTGCAAACTCGAAGGAACCACGAGCCCAAAAGACAGGTAAACATATTGAGCGCAAGTACCACCTGATACGAGATTTCGTAAAAAAAAAAGTTGTTGTGATCAAGATAGCATCAGCCGACAATCTAGCTGATCCCTTTACAAAGAGCTTACCAGCTAAGACTTTTGATAGTCATGTTGAGGGAATGGGAGTCAGATGTATAGTAGCATGGCTTTAAGTATAAGTAGGAGATTTGTAACAGTATACTAAAAAGTAATGCTTTGAGCATAAGTGGAATATTATCAGGGTTATATACTAAAAGTATCACTTTTGCAGTAACCTTATTTCCTTAAATTTTAATAAGAATTATATGGGCAAATGTTTGCATATTATATTTGTTGCAAGTTTTAATGCAAATGTATGATATTCTATATTGTAGATAATATGTTGTGTGGTGTCACACAGAAGATCATATTAACAGTTTCCTATGTAATATATAAATAGTTCACAACCTAGATGGACTTGGATAATCTATTGGAAAGGTTGTAGTGTAATCTGTTATTAGTCTATCTTGACTATAGGTTTACACTAGTACACTTTGTGTGTATTGAACAGGACCACTTGAGGTTGTTCTGTTTGTACTGACTACATAAGTGAATAAACACCTTTTTTATTATGGATGCTTGTGCTCTTAATCTGGATATTATAACAGACATGTATATACAGTGTGTATTACTTTGACTCATGAAAGAGTAAGAGTCATTATGGGTCAACAACCTCTATGAATTGGGTAATAACATTGTATGTATGATAGGTTATTGATTATAAATAAAATATATGTCCCGATACATCGGGTTGATGATGTCCCCTTTAGAAGCTCATAAAAATTGTCATATAAACCCTGCAGGTGGATTATATTCGACATGACAAATAAAGTTGAGCGGTACTACTTAAGGATAAAAGATGTCGAATCAATATAGTTGTCAGTAAATTAATTGATCGACGGACATTCGATATCTTAACATGGGAAGCTAAATGAGCATATAATAAAAGAAGCCCACAAACATAATTTGGGATTAGGGAGGTAGTGCAAAAATAGCTCATTAGTGGACCGAGCTATTGTTAATAGGCCTGGATTGTGTGTTCGAGCTGAACACGGAATATCCAGATCTGTTAGGAGACCTAACCCTAATTTTTCCTCATGGTCCCTGCCGTAGCCTATATATATCCTCTATTCTCTGGCCGCTAAATTACTGATCAGAAATCTGAAGCTTTCTCTAAATTCGTGATTACGTAAGGAGAGAAAGAGAGGGTTGCCAAGGAGAAGAAAAGGTTGGGAGATCGTCGCCCATACGATGTCCAACTCGAGAAAAGAATACGTGTAGAAGATCTTGGGGTCGTCTGCTCAAGATTGCCAGGAACTACTTGTCTTCTTCCCGCCGCAGGTAATAATTCGTAAACCCTAGTTTCCGTCTTTTAAGGGTTAGAACACGTATTAAATCTGTTTAACTTTCTATCGATCAATACGCACACCAAAGTAAGGGTCCTGGGAATCCCCAGTTCTATCAACACGGTCATGATTATGACCATGATCAATAAACATGAGTCAAGACCAAGAAACATGATTGTGATCAATAAACAGGATCACGTGTCAAGAATGTGTCGCAATATAAAATATGACATGACAAAAAAATATTGCATTTATAATGTATAGAGAAATATAAATAAGGAGTATACTTGCCTTAGGTCCAAATTGCTGAGTTGCTCCTAGTCTGAAACAAATGCATAAAGATAAGACTTCATTATGGCCTATTCCTAAACAAATATCTTCCAATAATAACAAATTTATACTCAGCCAAAAACATATAAACTTAGTTCTATAGCCCATTCTTATTCTCCCAAACCTATCTCAACTTTTCTTCTATTATAATTCTCAATTAATCCTACAAGATTAATATTAATGGCCTAAATCAACTAATGTTTTATCTGGAATACCCTAAGGCCTAATTGTATAATTTAGAAAGCCTAAAAAACTTCCACTATTATTAATCCCAATATAGGGCCCAAGATGTAGCCAATAGAAGAAGAGCCCAATACTGAGCTCAAATGCTGAATCCATTAACCATTAAATTCAGTCTATGGACTTAGCATTCAAAGCCCAGCCGACATATAACCTTCCTTTTTTTTTTTTTTTCTATCCCATTTCTTACAGGCACACGGCCCATGGCCCAGACCTAGGTCCAAAACCGACCCAGCTCACACCATTGCACCTTAGTAAGAGACTGCTCTCTCGAGAAAATTCTAGAAAAGGAAAAAAAGAACGAAGAAAAAGAAGCAAGTGGAACAAGAAGAATAAGAGAAAGCAGAAGAAAGAAGAAGTAAGAAGATCAGGAAGAAAAGAAGATTAGAAGAGTCAAAAGAGTCCTACCAGTTCCAAGGAGATTGCGGCTACTGGTGGCGGTGGTGGTCACGAACCGAAATTGGTGACTGCTCCCAGGGAGAGGCGGGGGAAGATATCGAGACGGTTTCAATACGACGAGGCTATGGATGGCGATGAGGTGGAGCATGGTGGCGCTCCTGCTAGCTACGGTAAGACACGATGGTTGGATCTTTTCGGTAGGCAGAGCATGTCCGCTATCGGCTAGTCACGAAGGCAGCTGGAAAGATCGAGAGGAAGGCGACCGTTGAGGCCAGGATGGTGGTGACGATGATGATGATTGGTGGGGATGACTTCACGAGATGGTGCCGACATAATGATGAAGGATGGCGGTTAAGAAGGATCGAGATAGAGGTCAGACAACTGAAGAGTGGGTCCAGATAGACGACGGTTGACATAGTCACTACTGGAGGAAAGGTTGTCGGATCTAGTGCTGGTACGATGCGGCTACTCGACTTAGAGCGCGGTGGTGGAAAAGAGTGAGTCAATTGCTCGGAATCTATAGAGGCACGGGGATGGCTAGTTCCGAAAGATTGAGCCGACAACTAGAGGCACAGGGACCGAGGTCTTGGTCAGACAGCCAAAATCTAGTAGAGGTGACGGCTAGTCCGAAAGATGGCTGCGAGGCGGTGGAGAGATTGAATCGGCTGCTCAAAATCCACAGTGGTGTGTGACTCCGAGGACATCAACGGCAGGAAATCTGGCTAGAGGCAGAGCAAACAAGAGACAGGTTGAAGGAAAATATTAGGTTAGGGTTCTATGTGTGAGTTGAGAATTGGGGTCCGTGTCCTTGGACACATGACATAAGGAGTTGGTGTGTCAGAAGTGGGGTATTGGACGTATGAGTATGTCTGACACGAGAAATTGAGTATATTTTGTAGAATTTGGGGTCATGTCAGACACGGAATATAAAGTAATAGCTAGAGTGGTAATGATAGGAATGGACATGCCGACACGGTAAGACACATGCATGATGGGTTTGGTGAATGATTAGGAATAATTAATGCTAATTACCATTAGGGGTATTTATAGGTGTGATTCGGAATAATCTAGATCTACTAACCACATAGTTAAGATAGAATATCCAAAGAATATTTCCTAGAAATATGCTAGATTCTATAAATATTCATTGGGGTTAATTTAACACTAATCCTAATTAATTAAGGGACATCATAGAGTTCCCACTAATCATGATATACAACATATGACTAAAATACCACTCCATTTTTAGAAATTTACCAAATTGCCATTCCACCTCCATAATCATAAACTTCTAAATAATTACCAATGGTGCCACTCCACCTTAAATAATTATGACTTCACCATTCCCTTTCATAATCATCTAAATTAATTCTCAAATAATTCCTAGAAAATAAAATCAGAAAAATTAGAATTTGGAAATATGCAAATTCTGAAACCTGGGGGTTACACGGTTGGGGTGAAGCTTCGTATATGACATCCTCTGTAGTAAGTTGTCTCAAAGAGACAATATGTCGCTTTGTAGCCTCCTAGACTCTTAATAACTCTTACGAAGATTGGTGGCCCTCGAATTCACAATATTGAAGGAGCAAACTCTGGAGGTCTGTATTATAACATAGGTGGCATATAATCCTTGTCGTATGTGCCCCTGTGAAGAACCATATGGTCTTTTAGCTCATCCTTCAACAGAGAAGGGATCTACAGGAAATATCAATCTCTCCCTTGTCTTGTACGGCAACATGTTGTGCCTCCTCCTCGCGAAGTCTAAGAAACTCGTCCATATTATATATTCTATAAGCTAACTAGTATCTAGTTGTCCTATATTTATTATTAATAAATATGACCTAAATCCTATAAGTATGTAGTGAAATATTTTCTAAGGCATATGGAAATAAAATAATAAAAGTATTTTGGTTTCGTAATTCATATAGCTCTTGGACGCCTATCATCAATGAACTTTGCCTCATCAATGAACTTTGTGTCCTTACTATGGGTGGCCGGAAAGACGATCATCATAGTAGCATCATTTTCTAAGGCATATGAAAATATAAAAAAAGTATTTTGGTTTTGCATTACTTATATAAGTTTGGATGCCCTATTGTTGATAACTTTCACTATTAGTAACCAGGAAGATTGTCACAATAGTAGCATCCTCTCCCCTTTGCACTTGAAAAATATTAACTATTATTAAGCTCAAACATATATATCCTAAATTAAATAAATAATCCTAAATTAAATATAAACATACATGCAACTGAAATGCTCTGCATCATGTTGAGTTACCACAACATATGTTGGTCGTCTTCTAGCCGCCTTGCTTTCTCTACTCTCTTCTTATATTTCTCATCATCGGATCTATCCCTCATTGCAGTCTACTACTCAGACGTGATCCACCCTTGGATTAGATGTCCTTGCGAGCCTAATACTTCTAATCAACAATCGCATACGATCAGTTTTGTTGTGACCGCAGGGAACTGCCTTCGATTTTTTGGCTCATTGTGGTGGCCAACAATATATTATTTGCAAAAATTATATTATATATGAAATAAAAATACATATACATTCGTTAAATTGTAAGACTAAATTTACTTATACCTGACGCTTGTTCCAGAAAGCCTTCATTTCATGGAGA
This sequence comes from Iris pallida, assembly GCA_029216955.1. NCBI lineage: Eukaryota > Viridiplantae > Streptophyta > Magnoliopsida > Asparagales > Iridaceae > Iris > Iris pallida. Next base: position 60,102 of record JANAVB010014206.1, read on the forward strand.
ATCACTATAGTCGATCCAAGGGCCACCATAGTTGTGCCTCAGGAAAGTTTTTAGTGCTCTTATTATGCCAAAGGTCGATACCAATATATATATATATATATATATATATATATATATATATATCTATAT
>JANAVB010014207.1:0-57343 GCA_029216955.1 Iris pallida
GCTACAAAAGATAAAACTAAAGTAACACGTCAAAAGCCACTCCATAATGTTAGGGTTTCCCCTCCTCTCTTCTTAGGGCATGTTGGTCAAACTTTTAGGGTTTTCCAATCAATGTGGCTTATATGATTAAAAGAGTGGTTCAGGTTTTGGGCTGTGGTTTTTAGATAATAGACATTCACCCATCCATTGTTCAAATAACCCTATAAAAGTGTAATCGGGCCAGATAATAAAAAGTCGGCCCCATAACTTGTTACCGATTAATCGGGCTGTCAACTTAATTAGGGCGATTACATATCCAATGTGAACTTGGTCCGAGTTGATTAGTCGGCCGATTGATCAGGCGAGTAATCCGATTTTTGCAACTGTGATGATATTATTCCCATCCTTGGTCTTGTTTGCTGCCAGGTTGTTCCCATCCTTGCTTTTCCTTCCTGCCATCTCAGTTCCCTAGTTTGCTCCACATGGTTTCCGTAATTCCGTATGACCAGCATCAATGAATCATACACATTGTAATTACTAAAATAAGGCGATCTTCAATCTTAATCAACTTTGTATAATTTGCAGTTATGTAAATTGTATGATTGATGAACCAACTACTACGTAATAGACATGTTGGAGTGTAAAGGTTACCTTCACATTGTTGAAGAACAAATGCAAATTCTGCATCTTGTTCCTCCAAGAATCCACTTGTGGCCCATTTCATCAATCCTTGGAGAGTTCAGAGAAGTTAAAAATTGACATTTTCAATTTTTAGTCTAGAGTATCATCTATGTTTGGACAGATCAATACATTTCTACTGGACAGATCCCAAACAAGTTGTGAACTTGAGTTTGAATTGGGTTAGTGGCTTGAGCAAACATTTACCTTTTGTTTAGACAACTTTGAATACTTACTACCATAATATTGAGAGAGTGAGGGGTGAGTGAGAAACCTATGGGGAGGAGGACTGCTTTGATAAATGTGGCGGCATGTAAATTGTTAAAACTGTTGATCAGTTAGGCAACTTTGAATACTTACTACCATAATATTGTGATACATGTATTTTCATAGTTTTCATTTTGTAATCCGCCGATCCTGAGATAAGTACCATTGCAAACATTTACCTTTTGTTTAGACAGTTTAAATGGCTAAAACTGGTTCCTTCAATATGTCGGATGAATTGATTAATTTGCCTCTACAATTGTATAAGTTCAATCGCAGGAGTCTCCATGCTAAGTACCTGTGTACTATAAAACTTGTATACCAGATTGGAAGGTGATTCCCTTTTGCATATTATGTTGCATAGACCTATAACGAACTTATTCACTAAAAATTTATAACTTCTTGCTTCACCATCCACAGCAGATTCCATATTTTAGTGACCATATTAAAGAGATCTGAGTAAGGCAACAACTGAATGCAAAATAAGAAATTTTGGCCAAGTGTTTTTAATCTGACTTCTCCAATGTCTAGACTCTAGATAGTATCTCCAGAATGTTTCTGAATCCGACTTCTCCATCAATGTCCATACTAGGAAAGATGGGATCCTTTTTCATCTCTAGACACAGTTGAAAAATAAGGCACACATATTTAGCTTTATGTATAGCCTATATACATCTGATTCGTCAAACACATCTTGGAAGGTAACAAGATAGACATGTTACCATTCAAAAAGGCACTCAAATTTAGACTTGTGCATCTGCTCATGATCTTTTGCATTTTAGTACAACTACTAATAGCTGCTTACAATTTATGCTTCTATATCTGTGTATATAGAACACATTGTGAGCTTTCACTAGCAGCTTCTGGCATATACTTTTGCAACTATAATACCTTCAATATCTATGGTGTGAATTATGAATCTGATTCAAGTTCTCCCTGGTTTGACTAGGGTTATGTTTGCATCTCTCTTATTTATATTCGTATTCTGCTAATATAGGTGGAGAAGGCAATGCATCATTACGAAGACCTCGCATTATCAACAGCTTGTGAATCAGTGCTAGAGATTGGTAATGCTGGTAACCTGTACATCGATGAACATGCTCCGTGGTCCCGCTTTAAACAAGGAGGTGATAGTGCAGAATCAGCTGCTAAGGTGATTAATAAAGCTGACCGAAATTAATTTTGGTTTATTCTTTAATTGCCCACGGAATTAGGTTCCTCATTTTCTTGCATGCTGCATCTTCTTCCTCCTCTTTTTCTTAAAGGTGGTAGATTTAATGGGAAGATTAAAGAAATCAAATTGGTTCTCATAGGTTACCTATGGTTCGCATAGTAAGACCAATGGTTATTGGTGGTTAAGACTTATATTCTCATCAGGTTCATTTTGTTTGGTTTCCAGGACCTTGTAATTATATTGGAAGCAATGAGGATCATAGCAGCTGCTTTATCTCCAGTTGCTCCAAGTCTTTGTTTGAGAATTTACACACAGCTCGGTTTTTCAAAAGAACAGTTTGAAGCAGTGAGATGGGTAATTCCTTTTCCTAAATTGGACTCTTGGTAGTATCCTTCTTGCATATATTTGGAAAGCATATCAAAACACAGCTCCCAGTTCACCGTCACTACCCATGGGGACACACAATATATGCACTTGGTAGACAATATAAATTATAAGGGGGTTTAGGAAATTAGAAATAATTCTTCGGAAGTGGTCTGTATGGTCTTAGCATCAACCACAATAATAAAGTAAAATGTATCAAACTCACTTTGAAAACTGTAGCACATATCATGCTTGGATATAACACCATGAGGCCAAGGACTTCTGGTTTCGGTGGTTTGTGTCTAGAGATTCTTTTCTGGGACTGTTTTATGTTTTGTGATTATGACTTCTGCAACTATTTTCTGCTTACCAGTGATGGGTTTGTAAGTTAAGGCTCTGTGATTGTGAGACGCCGGCATTTTGAGGTTTAATTTATTTGCCGTGGTCGTCAGTTTATGAATAATTGTAATATGCTACTCATTATTATGTATCATATAGTATAATACTATAGGACAATGCTACGTGGACCGCACGTTTGGCCCGCACTTTTGAACCGCGGTCCACGTGGAGGCTTCTCATTGGCAGGTCACCGCCGGTGGGCCCACGCAAATAGGGGGGCGAATGGGGCCGGGACACGTTAGCCCGCGGTCACGCCCGGCAGGCAGAGACCGCGGGCAAAAAAGTGTTTTCGAATACTATAATACCCGTCTACAAAATTGCAAGTACACCCAAATTTAAGATATGTGCCATCTACTGTGTTAATTAAACTATAAGAATTAGAATTTAAATTTGGATTAAACAATTTTGGCTCATGCATCAATTGATCTGTTTCTATTCTTGAAATTTTTGTTCATTTTGTGATTACTTGCTGCATGGGTTCAAAGTCTTCAAATTGTCAGATCTTTCCTTCAATGACGATATATATATATATATGACTGAGAATGGTAGACAAAATCCGGGGTGGCCAATCATTCATTTTGGTAGAGTGATATAAACAAGTTAGTTACATGCCGGTGGAGTATCTAAAGACATTTCCTATATATAGTGCCTCCATTTGGAGCTCAGTAATTTTAACACTTTAGCCTTCATCTTGCAGAAGGACACCGCATGGGGAGGGCTGAAATCAGGTCAAGTGATGGCAGAACCGAAGCCAGTCTTTGCAAAAATCGAGATAATAAAGGAAGGAGAAGGTGAGGTCACTAGCAAGACTGTGAAAAGCAAGAAAAAGAAATCTCAGAGTCAAGGGCTAGTTGAGGTTTAGGTGTTCAGGTTCTGTGGCTTAACCCCGCTTGGATGTTCTGCCAATATGTGAACCACATAGTTTATTGCCGAAGTCGGTCTGACTTCTGAGTTCTGAGGTTGTCTGCCAAAGAATTTTAATACTACATCCTCAATTTACTGATCATACACAACATAGAGCCCTTCAATGTGTACATTTGTAGCTTTAAATATGCAAATAAACGCGGATACGATTCTTTATGTTGAGATAAATTTCTTTGATATTGCCTTCTATGAGCACTGTCCCAATTGTGTTAAGAAATGTGTTTTTATCCTGTATTCTATGTTGGTGACCTCTAGATGTTGATGACTATATTCACAGATTCTTGGCAATACTTTCTCGAAGAAACTATTTCCATGTCTTGTTAATTTCGTTGCGTAAAGCTCCTGGGTTATTTTATTTGGGTGCGGCTATCCGCACCCCACCACATGCTAAGCACATCCCAAAAATAAATTTTTTTTTCCTATTCTACCCCTCCCTTCCCCAGAACTGCTCAGCACACCCCACCCCCTCCCGGCCCCCTTCCTCCTCCTCCTCCCGCCGTGCCTCCTCCTCCTCCTCTTCCTCCTCCACCCGACCCTCCCCCTCCTCCTACCGCCGAGCCTCCTCCTCCTCCTCCTCTTCCTCCACCCGACCCTTCCCCTCCTCCCGCCGACCTTTCTCCTCCTCCTCCCGCCGACCCCCCTCTTCCTCCTCCGCCCCCCCCCCCCCCCTCCGCCTCCTCCTCCCGCCGATCCTCCTCCTCTCCTCCTCCGGTCGACCCTCATCCTCCTCTTCCCAACCCTCGTCCTCCTCCCCCCTCCCGATCCCTCCTCCTCCTCCGGGGTCGGAGGTCGGGGGTCAAAGGTCGGAGGAGGAGGGGTCGGGATTGGGGGAGGAGGAGGGGTCGGGATTGGGGGGAGGAGGAGGAGGAGGCTCGGCGGGAGGAGGAGGAGGAGGAAGGGGGTCGGGGGGGTGGGGGGGGGGTGGGGTGTGCTGAGCAGTTCGGAGGAAGGGAGGGGTAGAATAGGAATTTTTTTTTTATTTTTGGGGTGTGCTTAGCATGTGGTGGGGTGCGGATAGCCGCACCCATTTTATTTTAGCATATTATGTAACCTATGAGCTGGCATTGAGCAGAGAATTAAATCTACTCTTTGGGCTTCTTGTACTTTCTGACCATTTATTTCCAATATTTGGAGGTATTGCATTAGGGATTATTTTGCCTTTCCCATGTAAGTTGGCTACTTGAATATCAGGGGACTGTTGTTGCAGCAGATAATCTCGACGATTCAAAACCTCCAGGTTGTGCATCGGTGACGAAGGATCCGACGAAGACATGTCCAGTAGCATCATGAGACCTGTTAACAACCCATCTGCATAGTGATGAAAAGCTATGGATCAATCCTATTGCAATGACAATTTTGATCTTGCCAAATTACAAGGTTTGCAGGATCGGAATCGGTATCGGACTATTCCTATGAGTATCAGGATCGACGATATTGACAATCAGGATCGACGATATTGACAATATCGACGGTTTTGGATCGGAATTTGGATTTTTGGTATCGGAAATCAAATAATTATTAACATTTTAGAAAGTATATTTTATACATTTAACCATAATTTTAAGTATTTCTAGTGTTGTTTCTTAGTGGTTTTGAAATTGAATGAAATAGTAGTCCTCTTGCCAATTGGTTTACATACATTAGATAAGCTTTTTTTTACATATTTTATAGGGTGCGGCTATCCGCACTCCATCAACTGCTAAGCACACTCCAATATTATAAAAATTAAAAAAGTTATATTCTACCCTCCAATTGTTGAGCACCCCAGATAACCACATGCTCGACCTATGACTGTCGGACACAACCCAACTGTTCGACATACACCAGTCGAACATATCCATACTGTTCGACCAACAACAGCCGAACTGTACAGTAATGTGTCCGACTGAGATTGGTATACGACAAGAGCAGATCAAACCAAAACAAAGGTGTTCGACTGAGATGGATCAAACGCTTTGCTGTGTCCGACCGACCAGGATCGAACATAACCGTAAAATTCTCAAAAAAATTCGATCTCCTCCCCGACCTCGCCGCCTACCCCCCCGACCTCGCCCCCCCCCCCCCGACCTTGCCGCTGCTCCCCCCGACCTCGCCATCCAACCTCGCCGCCCGTGCTGCTGCTGGCTGCTGCTGCGTGAAGGTTGTGGGAGGGGGGTGGCGACGTGGGGGACGGGGGCGGCGGCGCGGGGGAGGGAGGTGATGGTGAAGGTGGAGGTGGAGGGGACGGGGCGGGGGCTCGGGGGCGGCGGAGGGGGCGACGGCGCGGGCAGGGGAGGGGAGGGAAGCAGGAAGGAGCGGGGGGGGGGGGAGGGAGCAGTGGGGTGTGTTCAGCAGGGGAGGGTAGAATAGGAATATGACAAATTTCTGCAAATTCTCCAAGAAGCATATCGAACATTTGACACTTCAATTCTCCACAGCTGCAAAACAAACTGGGAACATGCCAAGATAATGAGCAGCAGCAACAAAATGGGTGAACACCCATATTCCAATCCATCTGCTGAACCCTGAAGGGGGAGAGTGGATTGGCACAACCTGTGATGGTACTGATTCTTTACTACAAGGGCGAGGAGGTTTCATATAGGGCATCAGAATATATAATAGCTAGTGCACAATGCCAACATTGGTTAAATGTAGCAGGGATTTACAATTTTTTTTTGAGAAATTTGAGTCGCACCCTAGTTAATTTACCATAATTCAAGGTGCCCCCTGTCATTTACCATAATGTATAATGCACCCCAGTTGAGACGTTTTCCGTCTCTTGCTAACAGCTGACCGCTCTGACTATATTTTTATGACGAAAACGCCCATAATTCATTTTTTGAGGAGCCGTAATGAATGGAAGTCCCTAACTTACTTGTGTAATCCCTAAACTACCCTTCTCTTTTATAAATTCCTACACCCAACCTTTTCTTCTCTTCCATTCGATTGCGTGGCTTGGTACCAAAAATTTAGGGTTCATCGAAGCTTCACCGAGCTACCATGGCTAGCTCTGCAACTCCGGTAAGCTATGTTTTGTGTATTTTCTTTGAATGTATGAAATTTCTTGCTGTTGTGGTTTGTCCCTCTAATTTTCGTTGAATGTGTGACATTTTCAAATATGTTTAGAAGAAATGTCAACTTGCTCGAAGCACACCCACCTTGCAGATGAGTGTCCGTTCTTGAGCTCACCTTGCAAGATGGAAAACTGCAAGGGGATTAGGTATGTTTCGAAGTCAAATACCACAGCCAATCCCGGGAGAAAGTTTCTGAAGTGTCCCCTCTGCTCGGATTTTCAATGGCTGGATGTTGCTGTTTTGGGTTCAAGCTCTGGAAGCTCATCTTCAACAATTCAAAGATGAGGTTGTTTCTTATGTGGTGAGTTAGTCCATTGGAAGAAGGAATGCCCTTGGGGAGAAAGCACTTGTCCCAATCGGAATTGTGGAGAAAAAGAGCTATTTTAATGTCAAAGAGAACTCACAACAAGGGAAGAAAATTCTTACAATGCTTGAAATGCAACAATGCATTCCAATGGTTGAATGAGGCCACTCTTAGTGAGGAGAAGAAATCTGAAATCCCTGTTCAAGTTGTAGTGAACACGACTTTAGAAGAGTTTTGTAAAAAATTGGGAAAGGATTGGCTATGTAATATTGAAATCTGATAGATCATGTAATATTGAAAGGATTGGCTATGTAATATTGAAAACTGATAATTATGTTGCAATTTTTCATTTGTTGCAGTTTGTAACTATATAAAGACATGGACATAATGCAATCTCAAATATATGAAGACATACTGCAGCTTGTAACTACTTGTTGCAGTTTGTAACTGATAATCATGTCCAGACAAAATTAGCTTCTGAAGGATCTGGACATAATGCAGTTTGTAACTACTTGATCTAGACATAATGCAGATGACATACTTTCATATGAAGACATAATGAAGACATGGACATGGAGAAATTACAACACTGAAAGTAACAGTGAGGATGTGGACATAATGCAATACTGGAGACATGGACATGAGGATGTGGACATAATGAAGACATGGACATGGAGACATGGACATGAGGATGTGGACATAATGCAACTTCTGAAAGTAATACTGCAGATAACATACAGTGAGTTTGTCCAGAAAATATACAGATAACATACAATGAGTTTGTCCAGGAAAACATTACAGAAACATTGCAAAAATATTGCAAAAACATTGCAACACTGTAAGTAATACTGCAGATAAACATACAGATAATATGAAGACATAATGCAGATAATTACATTAGAGTTTGTTGAAGGCATGCCTGCAGATAATTACATTAGAGTAATTACATTAGAGTTTGTTCACATTAGAGTAATTGCTTCAAACACTGAAAGTAATATTTCCAAAATGAAGGTATGCTTCAAACATACCACAAAATGAAGGCATGCCTCAGTAATATTCCCACAAAATGAAGGCATGCTTCAAACATTAGAGTTTGTTGACATTAGTAATTACAAAACATTTTCTGAGCACTACACAAAATGGCCTATATAACTACACAAAATGCCTACTGCTGCTGCCCCCTCCCCTATTGGCTCCAACACTTGAGTTCCATGGAGGTCTGAACACTGAGTTTGGTGACATCCTTGGTGGTAGACATGCTGCAATGTCACTTGCCCTACCAGGTGCATTGGCTAAGTGTTGTTGTATTTGTTCTGCAACTGAAGGTCTTGGAGGCATGAAATTTGTTGAAGGCCTTGGATGCATCGTTTGTGCTGTATTTGATTCACCTACTTGTTGTACTGCCTTCTTCTATCCCTCGAAACCTTTGGCCTCTTGTAAACAGTGTTGCTCACCCTTGGAACTTTTTCTTTTGGTTCTTTGGGTGGTCTTGGCGCCCTTGGTGTTTTCTTGTTCCCTCCAACTGGTCCTCCCTGGCACCCCCTAGCATTGTGATCTGCTGGCAACTTGCACCTCCCACATATCCTCTGCTTCTTGACACTTCTTGGCAACTCATCAGCTTCCCTCCTCCTAACACCCTTTGGTCTTTAGGGAGCCTATGTCTACCAGGTGGACCAACCTCATATGGTGGCTGCAAAATAAATGAAGTAGTGAGTGGCATGACAGGTAACTTAAATGCAGTAGAAAGCTACAAAATAAATGAAGTAGAGAGCCTATAGTGACTTATGTGCCCCATAAGCTTTGTTGAGGCATTGGAACAATCTTTCCAGCATATGCTTTCTAGTAGGCAGTGGCATGATAGTATGACTTGTGAACCTATAACAAGTAAATATTGTTAGTGTAAAACTTTAGTATAAGCTGTAACAAGACAATGAATATTGATAGTAATTACATTATCCATTGAGGCCTACTAGGTAACAGAGCAGCTACAGCATGGACACATGGAATCCCTGTTAAATCCCACACACAACAGTCATAGCTTCTTTTAGAAATATCAACAGTCCATCTATTCTCAATAGAGTACACACTTGTGACACAAAACAACCCTTCATCAGCCCCAGTCACTTGATATTTGTTGACAAGGTTTGATCTTTGCTCAATTATCTTCTTAGCTCTTGGGGTCAAGTCATACTCACCCCATGCTCTAGAAGCCATCTTCCTATCATAGATCATTTGCATCACCATCATATGAAACATCTCCACAACCATAGTAATGGGTTTACCTCTGATTTCTCTTATCCAACTGTTGAAGCTCTCAGAGAAATTGTTGGTTATGTGCTCACACTTGGTTGTTTGTCAAAGTAGGCTCTACACCATCTGGTCATGTACTCTGCCATCATGTACTCAAGACCCTCTGGACACTGTTGAGAAATTGCTTCAATCCATTTAGCAGTATCTACCTCTCTGTAGGCTCTGGCTGCCCCCATGTAAGATGCTTCATCTGTTGGCTAGCACTTACATGGTACTTGAAGTTCTTGTAGAAATGCCTGAAGCAAAACCTATGTGGGTGCCCATAGAATTCATTGTCAACAGCTTTCCCTAGGCCTTTCTGTCTGTCAGAGATGAAGGATATCTTCCTGGATGTTGCAGTAACTTGTCTTTAATAATGCTAAGGAAATGACCCCATAGCTTCACATTCTGAAGTGCATATATAGATGGCAAGTGGAAACAGTCCATTATTGCCATCTAAAGCTGTGGCTGACAAACACACCCCTCCATACTTTCCTTTCGGTGACAACCATCCAATCCTAGTGGTCTGCAACCATCTATGAATCCAATGAAGCTTGCAAAGTAGCCTATGCATAAATACTCAGTTATCCCTGGTATATTTCACAAAAATCCACATTCCCAGGGTTGGATTTCAAAACCTGGTTTGCAACCTCAGGAGCTTTCCTATAACTTTCATCATAACCACCAAATATTTGCTCCTTTACTCTGAACATGTCATGTGTGCATTCCAATATGACACCTTCACTGTAAACTTGGACCACATCTGCTTCTGATCATCCTTTGCCTTCCATGAAGTATGGTGTGCCTTGATGTCCTCTTCCAAAACTTCAGAGATGAATCTGTTGTTTGCCATCTTGTTCTGCAACTTGGAAGTGTGTTTACAAGTGTGTACTTTATTGAGTTGTCTAAGTGTACAAGTTATCTTATCTGGTCCAATTCTGACCCTGCACATCCATGGACATGTCTCTTCTTGACACACACCCCATATCCTCTGCATTTTATTCTTAACATACTTAATTTCAAGCATGTTCTTTATAGCAAAAGTCCTTAAATATCTTCTGCACTTACTAGGATTCATCCACTGCTGACCTAGGACTATATCAATCACCTCAGGAGCTCTGTATTCCTCCTCACCCATCTCACCTTCACTGTACAAGTCATCAAGTTCAGCCCCAGCTTGATGATCACATTCAGAAGCTGATGAGTCATTGCTATGGTATTCCTCTTCAGCCTCTTGTTCTTCAACTGCAAGTTTTTCTTCTTCTCTCAACCTCCTGCCTCTGAAACTCAGTTTCTTCCCCCCATTCTTGACTGTTATTTTCTGAAATGTCTATATTTCTTGACATAGATGCTCCTTCATCATCACTGTTACATGGAATACTCCTCATCACCCCCTGTTTCTTCTTCTTTACCCTCTATTTCTTCCTCACTTGAATGGTCAAGGGTTGCTGGAGGTTCATCTCTGTAATGCCTGTGGTTCGTATTACGTATCTCGGTATACGTGTACGTATTTTGATTCGTATTGCATGTCTCCCTGCTTGATTTGTTTTGACATTTCTTTGCTTGGTTCATCTTGGTTCAGTTCGGCTTGTTGGCTTGGTTCGGTTTTGTGGAGAACCAACCCACCTACCTACCACCACCATCACCATTTATAACCCCCACTCTTTTCTCTCTCCTCATTTATTCTTCTTCTTCCTCACCATCATTTCTCCACCAACCTGAGAGAGTGGAGAGCTTAGGCAAGTGCACTTTGTTTCATGGAGGAAGTCCATTTATTGTTCCATTGTCTTCTTCATGTGTTTCTAACCTACTTTCGTACTTAGCATTTTTCATTTCCGTGGTTAATTTCTTGTTGATCTAGTTTTGTGGTATTTTCGTTCTCATGAGTTTTGATCTAACAAACTTGTATATTTTTGCTAGTTGATGGTTTCATGTTGTAGAGAATTCCATTTTACTCAAATTTGACCTATGGGAGTCTGGAATTGGATTCCTATTGTTGTTTGGAGGAGCATGGTGGCCATGGTATTTTCATGAACATGTTCTCTGTGGGAGCCATTAATTGTACTTTTGATATTTGCAGGCCGCATGAGTAAATATTTCTGGCCGCATGGCCGTCAAAATATTTGCTGGCCGCATGAGCACTTTGCTATGAGCCGCATGGCCATTTAATTGAATATTTAATTTGTTGGCCGTATAGGCTCAATGCACTAGCTGGCCACGTGCAAGTATTTATTAGTTGGCCGCATGGCCTTTATATTGAAATGCATTATTTAATTACCTTTGGCCATTTATTAGTTGGCCGCATGAAACAGTACTTAGCCGCATAAGAATTAATTTAGCATGGCTTGCACACATGTAACAGTTGCTTGCATGAAATTTCATTATGGCCGCATGGCCTTTATGGCCTTATTTTTGCCTTGGCTTAAGCATGCAGTAGCTTGCATTAATACATTGGCTTTGCATGCGTGGCTTTGCGTGCTTTGCATGTATTAGGGGCATATTTATATAATAAATTGGCTTGCATGCTTTTATTTCCATCTTAGCCGCATAGGCTACCATCCAATGCATTAGTGGCCACACGGGCCACTAGCTAATGAGCTGGCCGCATATAATATTTGCTTTGGCCATTTGAGAACTATTGGCCGCATGGTCTACAGCTTATGGCCGCATGGCGTGGCCATATTTAGCTTGCATGCATATTTAAGTGCATGGCCATATTTAGCTTGCATGCATATTTAAGTGCATGGCCATATTTAGCTTGCATGCATATTTAAGTGCATGAGCTTGCATGCATATTTAATTGCATGCTTATGTATTAGCTTGCATGCATATTTAATTGCATGCTTGCCAATAACTTTGCTGGCCAACTCTTTGTTAGCCGCATGGGATTTATTTGTTGGCCGCATATGGCAAATTTAGCTGGCCGCATGGCCTTAGCTAATTGCATGGCCGCTTGTATGCACGTGCCTTAGCTTTAATTGCTTGTATGGCCTTGCATGCATTTGATTGCAGGCTTATTAGCATTACTTAAGAGAATTTTAAGCTGCATATGGCTTACTGCTTGTATGGCCAGTTAAATAATATTTTATGGCCGTATGGTTGCTTGCATAATAATTGCTGGCCGCATGGCCCTTTAATTAGGCTGCTTGCATGCAACTTGCTTGAGCCGCATATGGCCAAGTGACTTGTTGGCCGCATATGGCCCAATTTTTCCTGAGCCGCATGAGTCCACGTCCTTGCTCCTGCTAGTATTTAATTACCACATGAATGCTTGTGCCATATTAATTGTTCCCTGACACGATGGTGACCCGTTGTGGTGCACTTTTGACAATGACATGACATGATAGTGGCCCGACGTGGCGCACTCCTGACAAGTAAACTTGACATGATAACTTGACATGATAATTCTTGATAGTGGTCCGCCGTGGCGCACTCTTGACCAGTAAACCTGACATGATATTTTTCGAAATGCTGTTGCGACGGCTAACCTGACATGACAAGATTGAATAACCCGGACACCGTGGAAGATTGTGCTTGTACAAATGAACCCGTCTTGTCTTGCATCATGTCTAGGACAGGGACCCCTGAGTACCACGGTCAGGGGTACCTACTGAAATCGACTAAGGCTAATTACTAGAATAATCCAGTAGTCATGAAGAGATTTCCCAGCTACAGGCAATCCCGTTATCTGGGCGCCCCACTTGGGATCTGTAGCCTGCCGTCGAGTAGGGCACATTTCCAGCACACTGTTATGTGTTGCACCCTCTAAGTCACCTAAGGGTACATGCGTTTCCTGGACGATGTACCCACTTGAATTCAACCCCTAATTGCGTCCGGATAGCCTGGATGGTCTGCATGGCTTGTGGCTGTGGAACAATCTCATTGCATCTTGCTAATAACTAAGGTTTGTGATAACCCTAGTTAGTTAAAGTATCAAACCCTACTTATTGCTTGGCCGTGAATGATGGATGAAGTTTAATCAGTCTAGTCTTGTCTTGATCCTGTACAAGATTGTTACATGTCCGGATTTCTTTTATTATCTTGCCGATAAATGGTGGGAGAAACCAAGTTCTGTTCAGACGAAGGGTTACAACCCCGGTCCTTGTTTGGTTTACGTGTTGTAATCTGGTTATCTGAATAGTCCCATGGTTATCTCATCGTATATCACCTGTCATGTTTTTCCTTAATTACTGTCTTTTATTATGTAATTATATTCTTGTGCTAATTTGCTGGTTTTAGTTCCTAAGTGAAGCTTCCTTTGTGGCACTTGCTCTTTCTGGGGTCTGATCCAGCTTGTTTTGTATGGCCAGATTTCGGTGCAGTTCCAGAGGATCTACCGACTTTCCAGCCAGATGGTGACCACTAGACGGAATCCTGGCAACGAGTGGGTTTATTTTGGCTCTCCCACTCTATTGTAAAATTATTCTTTTGAGGCGTTTAGCCGCCGAGCAAGTGTTAGCTCGTGTACATTTTTACTTACTGTCTGCCTACGGGCTATAGCATGATTGACAAATCTTAGGGTTGATCATGTATGACTAAAACTCTTTCTAGTCCTCACATTTTGTAATGACTAGCTTCATGATCAACTGAATATATAATGTTTGGGATGCCTTACTATTGTATATTTGGTGATCTTACATCTTGTGACTTTACTTACTTGCTTGTGATTGAGACACTAGGCTTGTTCATGACCATAAGAGATTGATGACTTGTAGTTAAACCTCATATATCTAGACAGCCGTGACCGTATGGTGAGATGGATTCTATTTCATTATACGTAGCTGGCTATGTCTGCCCCCGCTCTCCAGTATTCTGGTCCTGGGGCGTGACAATCTCGATAATGTTGTGTCTCAGCTTGTGTACCAAGTTCTTCATCCTCATGTGTATCAGCTAAGTCTACAGCTACACCTTGTGTAGTTGGTTCATCTCCATAGAGTTGTTAGTCACCCTCTGTCTGTGTTGGAGCCCCTTGGCAGACCCTCCACCGGTGAAGATCCTTGAGGGCATTTGATCCAGCTGCTCCTCAGGAAGATTTACATCACTGTCACTAGGTAGTGGATCCAACAGCTCCTCATGAAGACCCTTCTTGACATGTCTTCTAACTGGTTTGTGGGCTACTTTCTTAATCCTTCCAGTTTTGCTTGGTGTTAGTGACTCAGTAGGTTGTAGCTCTTGACTTGCAGGGTAGCCAAATTCTTCTAAGAATAGTGTATCTCTCATTTCTTGTCAGGAAGTTGTTTACTAAACATATCCAACAACCCAGCATCAGTGAGGAGCTCCACTGTTTTCCCATTCTTCAAAGCATCAATCCAGTAGTACTTATAAACTCTCTCCAAATGGTTACTTTCAACTGTATAAGGTAAATCCAACAGACTTATAAAGTCTGGGTCCACTTCAACAGTAATTGAACTACCCTTAAAATGGACCCTAAGCATGTACTTCATGTATAACAGTACAACTACCCTTAAAATAGCCTATAATTTCACATATAACAATAAGAGCAATAGACATAACTATCTCTAACAATAATAGCCTACAAATATCATCAATTTTAGCCTATAATTTCACATATTGAATTCATAAAGGAAATCATCATATTGAACCCTAATAGCATATAATTTCACATTTATAACAGTACAACTACCCTTAAAATAGAGGAAATTCATAGAGAAAATCATCATATTGAACCCTAATAGCATACAAATATCATCAATTTTAGCCTACAATATCACATGTTCACCTAGCTCATCATATTGAACCCTAATAGCATACAAATATCATATTCAACCCTAATTTCACATATACAACATACAAATACACAGAGGAAATCATCAATTTTAGCATATACATACCATTCCTATGAATTCATACGCATTTTAGATATTGAACCCTAAGCATACTCTACTTAACATCTAACAGAGGAAATCATCAATTTTTAACATCCTTCAGATGAAAAGGATATGAACGAAGCAAAAATTGATGGAGCAAAAATTAATGGGGCAAACCTAAAAATTACATACAATCAATAGAAATCGAAAAATCTGTAAAAATTACATAAATCAAGAGAAATAGGGGCAAAACCTTAAAATTACATACAATCAAGATAAATAGAGATATGTTAAAATTACATACAATCAAGGATTTTACCTGCGTGTCTGGTTCGCCATGGACAATCGGTGGTTTCGATTGAAAATGGGAGGCTTCGATTTGGAAGGGGGAAAGAGAGCGGTTCGTTGGAAGAGAGCACTGTCGATTTGGAAGGGGAAAGAGAGCACTGTCGAATCGTTTTAGAGTTTTGGAGCAGGGAGGATTATTTTAGGAATTTTCTAATTTCTTCCATTCATTATGGCTCCTCAAAAAATTAGTTAAGGGCTAATAAACGTTTCAACTGGGGTGCGTTATACATTATGGTAAATGACAGGAGTGCACCATTAAATATGATAAAGTAAGTGGGGGTGCGACTCAAATTTCTTTTTATTTTTTTTTTGGATGTTTCATATTCTTCGAACAAACCTACTGATACTGCCCTGGGTTTCATTATCTTTGAGTGAGGCTTCATTTCTTACCCAATTTGACTTTTGCTTCTTGGTAGATGTATTCAAAAGCCATTTTCTAAACAAGCCAATGTTTGACATACCACAAAAACTGCAAAATCCCGAAATATTACTTCATTAGTGACTTTTTAGAGAGAGTAAGTACATGTAAAATCAAGTACACTGGTAAATATATAACCCATCATCCCAAGGTTTCAGGTCTTACCTTGCTCAACGGTTTGAAGGTAGTTGAAGCCGATGGTGGCTTTGACGCGACCATCTCCAATGGTGGTTTCTATCTTCCCTATTTCTATGGAAGAAATCAATTTTAGAAAAAACTTCTCCCAATGGTGATTTCTATCACCATTTCTATTCTAGGTGGCAATGATGTAGGATAGAAACTTTCTAAGAGGGTTTCTACATGTAGAAACTCTCATATAAATTCTCCTCTCTCTCATGATAATTATTATTGGGTCCCACACCATTAAATTGGTCCTTTTACTATGTGACACATAGGATAGAAATGGAGAAACCGAGCATTTTGTATGTCTACAATTTCTATCTAGAAACTCTTTCAACCCTCCTAGAAAGTTTCCATCCTACATCATTGCCACCTAGGATAGAAATGGTGATAGAAATCACCATTGGGAGAAGTTTTTTCTAAAATGGATTTCTTCCATTGAAATAGGGAAGATAGAAATCCCCATTGGAGATGGTCATCTCCAATGGTGATTTCTAAAATTGAGTTCTTATCCTACTTGGCATTGTACTTTAAGGAGATTTCTATCATAGTTGAAAGAGTTTCTAGATAGAAATTGTAGACATACAAAAATGCTCTCCAATGGTTCTCATTTCTATCCTATGTGTCACATAGTAAAAGGACTAATTTAATGGTGTGGAGCCCAATAATAATTGTCATGAGAGAGGAGAATTTCTATGAGAGTTTCTACATGTAGAAACCCTCCTAGAAAGTTTCCATCCTACATTATTGCTACCTAGGATAGAAATGTGGATAGAAATCACCATTGGGAGAAGTTTTTTCTAAAATGAATTTCTTCCATAGAAATAGGGAAGATAGAAACCCCTATTGGAGATGGTCTTAGTTTACTTCCCAAAGCCGAAGCCAAACCATGCAAGTCTAGTTAGCTGCTTGTAACATCCCAAATGTTACACCCCGCCCGAGGCCCAGTTGCATAACCTTTTCGCGGACCAAGGTTATGCGGGAAGCTTCCAGAACATTTTAGAAGATGGCGGAAGGCTCTAGAAGATTGTGGATCTCTCCGGAAGGCCCAAGATCGTTCTAGGAGGCCCAAGAAGCTTCTGGAAGGCCCTTGAAGTTTCCTTTTATGTTGCTAGGGAATAAACCTGGAATATGCCATTCCAGTTATGGTAGAATGTAATAATCCTTGGAATATTCCTTCCAGGACTTTCCTTGTATTGCTCTATGAGCACTTATAAAAGGGGGAGGCTCTCATTTGTTCCTCACCACCTAGAAATTGTAAGCATTCTCCAAGTCAATAAAGAGAACCTTACGAATCCATCTTTGCTCCACTATTCTAATTTTTTTAGCGATCTAGCTAAGGCGGGTTGGGAAGGCTTGCACGAGTCTTTGAGGAGAAAGACAGTGCGCCGTACGGGACGAAGTGCTAGCAAAAATACTAAGTCCGTGACAAGTGGTATCAGAGCAAAGGTTCGATCGCCGTCATGTCTTCGACCGAAGCCATCATCAACGAGGGAACCGGCACAACCCTCATTGCCTAAGGAGAAGGCGAAGACCTCGAGGAAGGACAAGAGCAAGGAACCGTTGGTGGAACGGGCTCTTGGCGAGTTGGCTGACCGGGTTGAGATGCTGGAGAAGGGCGTGACGGGCGTCGAATATCAAGTGGAGCAGAACCAAGCGGCTCACGAGGAATTCGCCCAGGGTTTGGAGGCGGATATCGCCACGGCTATGACGGAGTTCCGAGAGCATCTCCGCGAGATGCAGGCCGAGTTCGAGGAGGAACGAAAGGCCACGAAGGAGGAGATTGCTGAACTACGCAAAGAGCTGCAAACCAAGGCGGAGGTCCTCGAGAGGGCCATTGCTGGTGGTCCGACTCCGAGGAGGGAGTCGACGCAGAGGGTGAAGTATCCAGAACCCAAATCCTTCACGGGCGTACGGGACGCGAAGGAGGTGGATAACTTCATCTGGAATGTCGAGCGCTACCTAAAGGCGGTCCGCATCGAGGATGAGACCGACAAGGTAAACACAGCGTCCCTATATTTCTCTGATGATGCTATGCTGTGGTGGCGACGCAGGTGCATCGATATAGAAAAGGGGCTCTGCAAGATCGAGACTTGGGAGGATCTCAAGAAGGAGATCAAGTCTCAATTCTACCCGAAGAATGTGGAGTATGTCGCAAGACGGAGTTTGCGTCAACTCAAACACACCGGGACGATCAAGGAGTATGTGGCGGAGTTCACCCGCCTGATGCTCACCATTTCAAGTATGGGCGAAGAGGATCGCCTGTTTGCGTTCCTAGAGGGTCTACAACCGTGGGCGGCACAAGAATTGCAGAGGCAAGATGTGTCAGATCTGAACACGGCTGTTGCGGCAGCCGAGAAGCTGATGGAGTATCGACGGAGCGATGCCCCAAAGCCCAAGGAAAAGACCACCACCAAGTTCAATGGTGGGGGAGCGAAGAAGAACAACGGAAAGGAAGCCCCGCCGAAGGACAAGCCGCAAGCAAAGCCTTCGACGGAACGGAAGATCGAGTGCTATGTGCGCGGTGGAAATCACCTCGCACGGGACTGTCCGAACAAGGGCAAGAGGGTGAACGCGGTCCAAGGCGAGGAGGCCGAGGACATGGAGCCTAAGAAGGGGGCTCACATGGGTGCCCTGCGCCTGTTGAATGCTTTGAAGAGCAAGGCGGTAGTGTCCAAGACCCCGAATCGAGAGCTGATGTACGTGGACGTGAAGATCAACGGCCACAACACCAGGGCGATGGTCGACACGGGGGCTACCCACAACTTTATCTCGGACGCGGAGGTCCGACGCTTGGGTTTGGCGCTAGAAAAAGACTCAAGCACGATAAAGGCAGTCAACTCTGAGGCGCGCCCCGTGCAGGGGGTGGCCAAAGGGGTGAAGATCCAAGTGGGAGACTGGACGGGTGTCACCAGTCTCACGGCAGCACCACTGGATGACTTCAACATGATCCTTGGGATGGACTTCCTCACTTCGGCAAAGGCGGTCCCAATGCCGCATCTGGGAGTCGTCGGGATCATGGAGGAGAGCTCTCCGTGCATGGTGACAACTGCACGAGGCGAGCTTACGAAAGGGAAGGCTCTCTCCGCATTACAACTCAAGAAGGGGATGCGACACGGAGAGATGACTTACCTTGCTGTGCTCAAGTCGGAGGAGGCGCCCGTGCAGGGGGATCTTCCGCCTGAGATCGATGACGTCCTTGTGGAGTTCGGGGACGTCATGCCAAAGGAGTTACCGAAGAAGCTACCCCCGCGGAGGGAGGTAGACCATGCCATCGAGTTGGAGCCGGGCACGAAGCCGCCCGCCATGGCTCCATATCGCATGGCCCCGCCCGAGCTGGACGAGTTGAAGAAGCAACTCAAGGAACTGCTGGACGCGGGATTCATCAGACCGTCAAAGGCCCCGTATGGTGCACCGGTGCTGTTCCAGAAGAAGAAGGATGGAAGCCTTCGTTTGTGCATCGACTATCGTGCACTAAACAAGGTAACCGTCAAGAACAAATATCCCATCCCGTTGGTGGCGGACTTGTTCGACCAATTGGGAGGCACGAGATACTTCTCCAAACTTGATCTGCGCTCGGGGTATTATCAAGTCCGGATTGCGGAGGGCGACGAGGCTAAGACGGCATGCATGACGAGGTATGGCGCATATGAGTTTATGGTTATGCCTTTTGGTCTAACAAATGCTCCTGCGACTTTTTATACTTTGATGAACAAGCTCTTTCATCCCTACCTGGATCGGTTCGTCGTGGTCTACCTCGACGACATCGTCGTGTACTCAAACACGATGGAGGAGCACATCGAGCATTTGAAGACTGTCTTCCAGGTGCTAAGGAAGAACGAACTCTTCGTCAAGCGGGAGAAGTGCTCATTCGCACAAGAAGAGGTGTCGTTCTTGGGGCACTAGATCGGGCGTGGCAAGATATGGATGGACGGCGCAAAGGTCCAGTCTATACGGGAGTGGGAGGCTCCCACCAAGCCGACGGAGCTGCGATCGTTCCTTGGCTTGGCGAACTACTACCGGCGGTTCATTCGAGGATATTCCGCCATCGCAGCGCCTCTGACCGATCTGCTGCGGAAGGATCGGGCGTGGAGCTGCACGCCCCGATGCGAGGAGGCATTCGAGGCACTGAAGCGGGCTGTGACGGAGGAGCCGGTCTTGTCTCTACCGGACTACTCCAAGGCGTTCGAAGTGCACACGGACGCGTCCGACTTCGCCATCGGTAGGGTGTTGGTGCAAGAAGGACACCCCATCGCGTTCGAGAGCCGCAAGCTGAATGACATTGAGCGGCGCTACACGGTGCAGGAGAAGGAGATGACCGCGGTCGTGCATTGCTTGAGGACATGGCGGCACTACCTCCTCGGCACCAAGTTCGTGGTCATGACGGACAATGTTGCCACGAGCTACTTCCAGTCCCAAAAGAAGCTATCTCCGAAGCAGGCGAGATGGCAAGATTTTCTAGCCGAGTTCGACATGGCGTTGCAGTACAAACCCGGCAAAGAAAATCAGGTGGCCGATGCGCTTAGCAGGAAGGCCGAGCTCGCATCTGTGTGCTTGCTCAAGGGGGACATCCTGGACCTTGTTCGAGTGGGAATCATGGAGGACCCACTAACACTGGCCATAGTGAAGCTTGCCAAGGAGGGCAAAACGAGAAGGTTCTGGCTGAAAGACGGACTTCTCTACACCAAGGGCGACAGGGTGGTCGTGCCTAGGTGGAGTGGCTTGCGGAGACAGCTGCTCAAGGAGTGTCATGACACAAAGTGGGCTGGACACCCGGGGCAGAAGCGAACCTTGGCGCTACTGAAGGCCGCCTACTACTGGCCTCGCATGCACGAGGATGTGGAGGACTATGTTCGCACTTGTCTTGTGTGCCAAGAGGACAAGGTGGATCATCAGAAGCCCGGGGGCCTGCTGGAGCCTCTTCCCGTGCCGAGTCGGCCGTGGGAGAGCATTTCGATGGACTTCATCTCCGCCCTGCCGAAAGTGGGGGCGCTTGGGTCCATTCTCGTGGTGGTGGACCGGTTCTCAAAGTACGCGACCTTCATTGCTGCTTCGACGGACTGCACAGCAGAGGAGGCCGCGCGACTGTTCATCAGCCATGTGGTGAAGTTCTGGGGCATCCCGGTCAAAATTGTCAGCGACCGAGACCCCCGCTTCACAGGGAAGTTCTGGACGGAAGTGTTCAAAATCCTCGGGACGGACTTACACTTCTCGACCAGCTTCACCCGCAGACGGACGGGCAGACCGAGCGGGTCAACTCGCTACTCGAGGAGTACTTGCGACACTTTGTGAGTGCCAACCAGAGGGATTGGGTGCGTCACCCTCGACGTCGCTCAGTTCTGCTACAATCTTCAACGGAGCGAGTCGTCGCACAGCAGTCCATTCGAGTTGGTGATGGGTCGCCAACCGCTTGCCCCGCACACGCTGAGTGCGGGGTCCTCGAGTAGAAGCCCCGCGGCCAACCAGTTCACTTCAGATTTCAAGGCAAAGGCGGACATTGCCAAGGCATTTCTGGAGAAGGCCGCGAGGAAGATGAAGAAGTGGGCCGACGTGAAGCGAAGGCCGGTTGAGTACAAGGAGGGGGACATGGTGCTGGTAAAGCTACAACCGCAACAGTTCAAGGTGTTCCGCAAGGTGCACAAAGGACTAATCCGGAAGTATGAAGGCCCCTTCCCCGTGCTCAAGAAAGTAGGCAAGGTGGCCTACAAGCTTGAACTCCCTGCCAAGCTGAAGATTCATCCAGTCTTCCATCCCAGTTGCTTGAAGCCGTACCATGAAGACCTGGAGGATCCCCAGCGCGGAGTCCCGAAGCGACCGACGGCGACCATGACGACTTCCTTCGACAAGGAGGTGGAAGCCGTGCTGGACAGGAGGACCATTCGGCGGCGAGGCGTGTCCCCATATGTGGAGTACCTCATCCAGTGGAAGGGCTTGCCTTACGGCGAGTCTAGCTGGGAACGTGCTGATACGCTGCATCAGTTCGAAGCCGAGATCCAGGCGTTTCTCAGCGAGCATGGTTGACGAGGGCGTCAACGCCTTAGGTGGGGGAGAATATAACGTCCCAAATGTTAAACCCCGTCCGAGGCCCAGTTGCATAACCTTTTCGCGGACCAAGGTTATGCAGGAAGCTTCCAGAACATTCTAGAAGATGGCGGAAGGCTCTAGAAGATTGTGGATCTCTCCGGAAGGCCCAAGATCGTTCTAGGAGGCCCAAGAAGCTTCTGGAAGGCCCTTGAAGTTTCCTTTTATGTTGCTAGGGAATAAACCTGGAATATGCCATTCCAGTTATGGTAGAATGTAATAATCCTTGGAATATTCCTTCCAGGACTTTCCTTGTATTGCTCTATGAGCACTTATAAAAGGGGGAGGCTCTCATTTGTTCCTCACCACCTAAAATTGTAAGCATTCTCCAAGTCAATAAAGAGAACCTTACGAGTCCATCTTTGCTCCACTATTCTAATTTTCTTAGCGATCTAGCTAAGGCGGGTTGGGAAGGCTTGCACGAGTCTTTGAGGAGAAAGACAGTGCGCCGCACGGGACGAAGTGCTAGCAAAAACACTAAGTCCGTGACATGCTGCTGCTTTTTTTCCGAGGCTGGACCATATTGTTAAAATCAGACGTCCGTTTTGGTACAAGATATTTATTATTATCAGTTTAGTAAGATCCATGGAACCAATCATGCCTCTACATAGGCCGATCCCTGAACTCACTCGCTCAGATGCACCACCCATCTAAGATGTCTAGAATCAAAAGAAAAGAAAGAGCCACCTTGAGCGTATATCGCATGGTTGACTATTTCATACTAGAACCAGAGAGAATTTCAAGAGAGGAGACCAAAATCAGATATTCTATATGGACATAATTGACATGAGTTAGAAAGAGTCTGGATGTTGAAGTTGTGGGATAGCTAAAAACCAGGATTAGAACAACAATCCAAGTTTAAGCGAAAAGAACCATAGAGAGAAGAAGCTAAGTCCAAATCATCAAATCATGTTAGCACCAAACATACTTCACTAAATGCTGCAGGTACTCACAGATTGAGACAAAACCATCATTGACTTGAAAACCATCAAACTTACTAGTTGAGTCTAAGCTTGAGATCCAATGGTATAGGAGTTGAACATATTCACATGCTTAACTTGCTCGCAAAAAGAATATCACAAGAATCAATTGCTCCAATGAAATAATTACCACCAGTCACTGTATTCAGATGTAAGGTATGAAACACCATAAATGCACGATATAAGCCATACAACAGTAGGCCGCCAAGAACCAATATTAAACAGCAGATCCTGCATTCAGATGTTTTTAGTACGGACCACAAGAACTCGAGTCCCTGAGTGTCAAGCCCAAGGAGTGCCTTCAAATGATGCTATGGACTCTAGAAGCCGCTAGGCAGAGAATACATCACACAAGTTTCGTGTCAGTGCTAAGTCAACGGGCTCGACTCAAAAGATCAACCACACAACTGTTGTGCTACGCTTGTTGAAGAACTGAAAAGAAAAAGCAGAGACCATTGGTGTAGACCTCTTAACCAACTAACCAAGCATGGATACAAGCAGGAGAACCAAAGTGAACATCATCTCGTTCTCTTCTTACCAAAGGTTGAACAACCCAATGGTTGAGACAATTGGTATGAGAAGGGAGGTCCTGGGCTCAACTCATGGGAGACAGGCCAAGCGATGGAACATGTTCCCAAGAAAGAAGAAAAAAAATCTCATCTTGCTTAAGAAGGTAAAGTTTTCCCCTCAGCATTCTGGAACAACTTGCTCTCTCTTTACAGCAACCAAAAATTCATAGGAAGCAAAATCATGCTCCATGAAGTCTTCAGTTGTTCTCCCCAATTCAGGATGAACTGATCCAAATATGTTTGGAGCATTGAGATGTGAACAACAACTTCTGTCTTGCATCATCTCTTCAAATGTTTTCCTTGCGTCCTCTACGCCTGCACCTCTAGTACACTCCAACTGGCAAAGAACGAACAAATTCATAACCAGTCGTATCTTGATCTTCTACAATGGCACCTCCGAGGACCCATCTTCCAGTTCCCACGAACTCCAAAATATGTGCCATATCTGTGACATGTCATGTTGGACACGTATTGGACACGACTAAGACACTCCAAAATACACTGGGACAAGCCAACCTAATTTCCGTGTCTGTCATCGTGTCCGAACTGTGTCATATTTCTTTTCGTGTCGGTGCAACATATCACAAATACCCTTTTGATGTCAAACTCAGAATACAAGTAGAGACAAGTGCCCAACAATAGTTCCAAAGGGCAAGATCACTATCAAAATACGCATCTACATTATAACAAGCAACCGAAATTGGTATAGGAATCTATCTTACCCTGAACAAAATCATCTCCGAGAAACAAATCTACCAGTTAACAAAAAAATTGTCTACTGATGTGATGATAAAAAGTAGGAAAATTCTAACTCCCAACACAAATAAGCGAAGGAAGGAGGCACCTTTCTCGTACAAAACACATCCCGGTGATTCCTTGAAAAAGAACAAGACATTTCAAATGC
Organism: Iris pallida; assembly: GCA_029216955.1. Taxonomy (NCBI): domain Eukaryota; kingdom Viridiplantae; phylum Streptophyta; class Magnoliopsida; order Asparagales; family Iridaceae; genus Iris; species Iris pallida. The sequence goes on from JANAVB010014207.1 coordinate 24,736, forward strand.
ATTACAAACAGAAATAGAAACATAGAGAAGCCCTTAAATTGCGAGAGGGTACCCCATTCCCCTTGAACAAAAAAAAAAAAAAAGATCAAATAAAAAACAAGTGGAATAAGCTTCGAAAAACGATTCTACTAGTCAACAAAGGAGGTTCTTATTGCGACGACCAAGAGAAAGTAGGGAAATTGGGATTCGAATTGAAATAAGGGAAAAAGGAGGCACCTTGTACATATAGAACACACCCAATTCCTTGGAAAAGATCATACACAAGAGCGCATTACAATTAGAACATAAATAATAATAATAACCTCTAAAAGGCAAGAGGAAACCCTAATTCCCCAGTCAAGGTTTTCAGTATCAACCGAAATCGATAGGTCTCGGCCATTTCATATGAGAATTCAAAGGTCAATACCAACCAAATCAAAACCACCGAGACCACTCGAAGCTTCCGAAACCGATGTACCAAAAAACGAGTTTCTAACCTTGCACTCTGATTTTTTTTAACGTAATAAAACAAAGGGTTATTTAGTTTTAGGATCTCGTATAATATTTGAAATTTGAGTTTAGATCTCTATATTGTCCAGAAGAGAATTTGGGTCTCGTCCTAACAGTGTAGTCCAAAATGGACCTAAACGTTAATTTTGAGTATTATACAAGACCTTGAAACTAAACAAAAATAGTAAGAGTTGTGTGACTTGAGTTATTTAGTTTTTTTTCATGACCAATCGAGAATAAGACTTGTTGGCAATTGTTGCTTGCTTCTATCCTGATCTCAGGAGCCACACAAACCTCCGGACTCTTGAGTGCAAACATTCAACAATACGATCGGGACGAGAGACATCTGCCAATACATGATGCCCATGGACTCATCCCCATCGAAAGTGACGTTAGAACGGTTGTGGCTATAAAATCAAGATAGAACAAACAACAATGTAATAAGTCTCTTTCTGTCATGACAAAACTAAATAACTCAAGTCATACAAGTACCACCACCATGAAAAACTAAATAACCTAATTCCTACAACCCTCACATATTTTTGTCATATTTTCGTTTAGTTTTAGGTCTCGTATAATATTTAAATTTTGAGTTTAGGTCTCCATTTTGACAGTGAACCAAGTGAACAATTAGGACGAGACGAGACCCAAATCCTACTCTGGACAATATACGCAAATTTCTAATATTATACTAGATCCTGAAACTAAATAACCCTAAAAAATCTGCTTGAGTCGAGCTGAGCTTCCAGAAAAGATTCTAGTTCAGAAATGAAATGTTTATTGTAGGGAAATGTTGATTCAAATGAAAAAAGTAAGAAAGGAGACTCCTTTCACATAGAAAAGAACCAGACATTCCAATGTATAACCCTAATCTCCCCAATTATCAAACAAGAAGAGAAGAAGAAAAAGAGAGAGGAAAGTTTGGATTCCAACCCAAATAATTACAGAAAGGAGGCACCTTTCAGTGACTTCCACATCAAATTTCTTGAAAAAGACGTACATTAGAAACATAACATGTATAAAAATAAATAAAGTAACCCGTAAAATCGCAGAGGAAACCCTAATTCCCAGAATTTGCAATATGCAGAGAACAAACACGAACCGATCGGAGGCTCCGCGCTCAGGGCCGCTCCGGCGGGGGCCCGGAAGCAGTTGGCGGCGAAGCCGGGAGCCGCGCCGAGAAGTTCCTGTACTTTAAGAACTCCGGATTCGACCCCCGCCGCCCCCTCCTCCGCCGCCGCGTCCCCCTCGTCGAAGTTGAGCGCGTAGCTCATTGCGTCGTAGTGAAGTCCGCCGAGTGGTGGCGCCGCCTCACCCCTCCGATTCCTCCGGTGGTGATGGTGGCTCGTCCGGCCGAGCTCCGTCAGCCATGCGCACGGCGACCGGATGTGGTCGGGGGAGCCCAGGGCCTTGAAGGCTTCGGCGGAGGAAGCGACGACGGCACCGCCGCTGAAGCAGGAGGTGAGGCGGGAGGGTCTGGATCTGGCAGACGTGTCCGTGTCGATCCGGATCCGTTGGTGCGCCATTGGAGTCATTCCACAAACAAAGCGAGTACGAAATTATTTTTTTATTCACATCTCGTGATGAATTGTTCCCTCTTCAAATTTAAACGTGCATAAAACAAAAAATAATCACAATTATTTCGTTTATTAATTTTGGAAGTTGTAATAAATTAGATTTATGTGGTCAAGAACTGGAGTTTCTAAAATAGTAATGGTGATTTGGAATATTATAGAAAGCGGAAAGATTTTATTATTATTATTTGTTTGTTTGTTGATGATGATTTTAATAAATTATTTTTCTTTTTTGTGTGGTTGAATTTTTAATAATTTTTGTAGATGCATGTTTCAATCGTTTATTATATATTTTTTGGGCCGAAATTGACATTATGCAATTGAACATGATTTGGAACCGTTTGGTTCACTGTAATATAATCGTAATCAAAATATAAGCAAATAAAAATAAAAAAATTTTATTGGATTACATTGCGATTACAATTACATTACAATGTACCAAACGAGGCTTGGTTTACTTTTGAGCATGATGAGACTTGAAACTTGTAGTCTGTGGGTTGTTGCCTAGTGGTAACAACAGAGGCCCCAGCACGGAAGGCGCAGATTCGAATCCCCCCCTCCGCGGCATATGCCAAGCCGGAGAAAAGGACACCTAAAAAAACCTTGAAGCTTGTATCCTATAAATATAACCAAGGAAACTTGAAGATCAATTCCATAAATGATTTGCATAGCAATAAACCTCAATACCAAAGAATGTAATAAAAGTTTTATTTGGATAACACTACGGAAACATAATTATTATCTGTTTACAAACTTAAAAAGGGTTTGTATGTTCGATATTAGGATTTGACTTCGAGCAATTGAAGAAGAAGAAAAGAAGAAGAAGAAGAAGAAGAGAAACAGATGATGAACGAGAACAGTCAATAAATTTGCACAAATTTTGTACCTAGAGTTTTGAGAAACGTCGATGATCTAGTGATTGCTAATGACAGATCCGCGTTGTAGGTAAACGAACAATGAGGCCCCTAAGGTCTGCTTGACAAATATTGGAAGTAGCGATTATGAGGTACTTTTAAACTACCAGTTATGAGCGGTTACGATGGATCGATTTTGGATGGTTTTAAGTAACGACTTTTAAACCAATCTAACTCATGCTTGGTAATTCATTAACGAGCGGTTATGAAAGTTTTTAAACATAAAGTTACTTATATACTCATATATAAACAAAAGTCCTCCCGAAGAAAGATGGTATTATTGTCATCCCAAATAAGGTTATACACGCATATAAATTGCAAGCATAAAATGGTTTGACAAGTAGTAAATTATAAATGTCTAAAGAAAAGCATTCACTACTACATCATGTCACGACCGTTACCCAAATTGTGGGCCGGGCCGAGCCATGTCCAGCCTACGCTGGTTAAAGCGCAGTAAGCTGTTCTAAGAATAGATAATAAATGATCTAAGCTACTAACAGTTCTAAAATCGCATTTAAATGTTCATCACAACACAGCATCTATAAGCGAAGGTAACATAAGCACAGACTTAATATACATAACCAAAGTATCTAACTGGAGACAAAGTCCAGTATCCAAATATAAGAACATACCAACGTCTAAGTCTCAAAACACAAGAAAGATAACTAAGCAAGGTTCCCCGCTGGGGCCTCTTCTGGAGCTAAGGCCAGGTCCTCAATGCAGTGTCATAATATGTAACACATAGCATTTCCTCCTCGAAAAGTATACCTACAACGTATCCTGTCAGGACGGGAGCAAGTACAACCTCTACAACTAAAATACTGAACATATAATGAAGAGATGTACACAAGAAACATGGTGTGATAAGTCTATAAAACAGAAAACACTGGGAACATGGCCTCATGGTACAACTGGGATCACAATATCAGTAACACAGGGAACATGGCATATCTGGAATCATGGTATATCTCATAATCTATCATGGCAAGGATACATATGTCATAAAGACAGATGTATATGTAATGTTTAAAACTGTAGCAAGTACGTGATCGGTCAATAGATGTACAATGTACCGAGGTACAATGTAAATAAAATGTACATACGTACAAGTAAATAAGCGATAGATGTACATACGTACAAATACAGCTGATGAGCCTACGACAAGGTATACATAAAATGTCAACCTTGCTCGGTACGTACGTACGAGTAGGGGGGGCATGATCACTTACTCAACTATCAGTTTCCCCATAACCCATATTCTATCATGTGAGAGATACGAGAACGATATAGAACATGTGAGATATACTGGGATCGGTATAAAGCACGATAGGTACTGATAGCAGTATAAAGCATAGTGAAACATGTACTGAGAACCAGTATGAAACATGTGAAGATATAAGAACTGTCCTAAGCATGGTAGGGACCAAATTAATGTAACATGTGAAGTTATCTTGCAGTTATTCAGAAAGCAGTATTTTACCAGGGTTAATACATGTTCTAGCATTAAAGACAGTAAATGAGTGTGTAGATGTACTTGCCTTGAACAAAGCAAGAATACTAGTACGAAGATATAGATGTCCGGTATCCTGTCAATAATGATATACAACTCAGTTCTAAGCTATGATCAACAATATACTAGTGGTGTGACACGACTCCTAACTGGATACTAACTAAGTGGGGACCTAGCATAAAAGTCTAATGTGAAGTGCCATTATACACAAACTAACTCTCTAGGGTCTTTACACTAGTGCTGGGTGAGGTCCAATACGACTAAAATACAAAACAACATAAAAAGTTGCAAGTCGTAATTATTCAATAATTAAATCAAACGGTACACTAAGTTCCAACAATTTTAGAGATAGACAAAAAGCTCAAATATATATAAAATAAAGTACCAAAATGATCCTTGTTATTTATAGAAATTTATACTAATTTTTTTGGGATTTATAAACCCTCATAAATATTTATAAAAATCAGCAAACATAAATATATTGAAAATGAGTTTGTTTTTCCCATTTTTATAAAATACCAAAAGTACTTATTAAATACTGGAAAAATTATAATAAATTATCTAAATTAACATAGTATTTAAATATAATTTTCTAAGATTTTTACAGCAATTAAAATATATATATAAATTCAAAACCAGAAAGTAACAATATCTAGAAAAAAATAATTATAAATTAAGGATAATACATAATCAAAATCTACAGATGTTGTCGGATGATAATAAATATCAACAACGTGTCCAGAACGGTCAAATCAGCTAGGATAGCCTACCCATAAGTCCAATTTGGACACAGGGGCAAAACGGTAATTTCGGGTCAAAATGATGTCCGCCGTTGGACACACTTTGCACCGAAAAGCGTGTCGTGATAGAAGTCTACAAAACCTAGCAAATTATATGTCCACGAATTCAGAATGACGATACGAACCCAACGGTATGTCCAAATGGAATTCCGATGAGCCGATCTCAAAGTGACCCGTTGACTCGAAAAATGGGACCCGCTTTGCACCAAAATACGTGCCAGGGCCCACGTTCTCCAAATCAAGCAAACTTTATATGAAAATATGCCAGAACGACGCCACGAGTCTACTGGTGGTGTCAGAAATTGAATCCGGAGTCCCGTGTTCAAAAATAGAATTTAACAAGTGCGATTTAAAGAATTCAGACGGCCAACTTTGGCGTCGAATTCGACCAACCAAACGTGCTTAAAACGAAACGAAATCTAAAGGAGACAGGAAGATGGTTATACCAGCTATGCACCGGAACTGACGGTGCGCAAACGGAGCTGAAACGGCGAAGTTACGAGCTGACGAAGTCGGCTCCACGAAATTGTCCAAAAACAGTTCAATTTAAAACGTCAACTTGGTGGTCAGTTTTGAGGTATCAAACGACATAATTAACGGGTGAAATTTGACAGAGGTGAAGGGGTATATACCGAGATTGCGATGGCAAGGATTTCGCCGATCCAACGGTCGGATCTCCCAGAAAATATGCGCGAAATTGCTGTCCTGAAACACAATTTCTGAATCTTGAAATCGCGCGCGTCGACGGGATTTCGACGTAAATGCACGGACGCCCATGCGTCGCGTCGGGGAAGCGGGCGGTGGCCTGGGGGAGGTCGCCGGAGTGGGGCGCACCCGTTGGGGGGGGTCGTCGGAGCCACGGTGGCCGGCGACGACGCGGCCAGCGCTGCCAGCGCGGCACGGCCTGGCGCCGTGCTGCTGCGGCTGTGCGCTGGTGCGCTGCGACGGCGCGGGGCGGCGGCTGCGGCGGCGTGTCACCGGGGTACGGCGGGGAGGGGCTGTTGGTGGTGGTGGTGGCGTTGTGGTAGTGGTGTTGTGGGAAGATGATGGTGAAGGTGGTGGTGTTTATGATGGTGATGATGATAATGAAGTTGATGATGGTGAGGGAGTATGGAGGAGGAGATGGAGGAGAGGGTGGTGGCTGGTGGTGGGGTGTTCGGCCAGGGGAGGAAGAGGGGGTCGGCTGTGGTGGTGTAGGGGTGGTGTGTTTGTATGTGTGATGAAAGAGGGAGAGAGAGATGCATGTATGTGTGTGTGTAATAATAGAGAGTGAGAGAGAGAGTGGATATTTGAAAAGAGAGAGAGAGGGAGGTGATGTCGGTCCAAGGGGGGGTGTGAGCTGGTGATGGGGATGGGGGGTGTAGGTGTAGGTGCTAAAGAGAGAGAGAGGGAGAGAGTTATAATGTATATATATATATATATATATGTTTATATATATTATATAGGTATATATATATAAAGAGAGATAGAGAGAGAAAGTATAGAGAGAGGGAGAGAGAGAGTAGTCGGCCAAGTATGGTGGCTGTGTGGTGTTTGTGTGTAGGAGTTAAGAGAGAGGGAGAGATATTTGTAAATATGTATATATGTATATATATATATATACATAGGATTTTTTTATAAAGTGGAGAGAGAGAAAAGTAGATTTTCAAATAGGAAAATATAGGAAAATTATGTGGGATATTTGGACGTCACGAGAAAACAATATGGAGCTGGGTTCGGGTTCGATCGAGCCGGGTCGGGCCAAAATCGGACAGGAGGCAATATTCGAATTAAAATGGGTATTTATAATCATGGGCAAATAAATAACATACGGAGACTCAAATAAATGGGACACAAGTGTCAGGCGGGTAGTAGGCTTCATGTGGGCCACGTCCATACTTCGGGTTGACAGGCTGGATCGATGTCGGGTCCTGAAATTAAATTGGAATTTAAATCAGGTTTCACGGTAGATAATAAATCGGCCTAAATTGACCCGAAAGTTGTGCGAAGAAAATGAAGCACCAAATGAAGTGTCTGAGTGGGACTCGAATGTCATGGGTGAAGAGCGTCTCGAGTAGATCATTTATGAGAAGTTGGTTTCGAGAAAATGGCTGATCTGGTGCTCCTAAATTAAAAGCAACGATAACGTGCAAACGATGATCAAAAAAAAGTGGGAATAATATTCAACGATTAATCGGTCTAAGTTGACCCGAAGTTGCGCGATACAAAAAGAGCACAAGGGAACAAGTTCAAGTGGGACACGATATATTAAAACGAAGATAATCTTGTCTACTTCAAAACTCGTGAAGAGAGTTTCCAAGGATTGGCATCCCTGACGCTCCAGAAGTCAAAGTCATGGAAAGGTACATAAATGATGAAAACAATTAAATAAATAAAATATTTATCAATAATAATTCATCAAGAAAAATAAAAATAAAATAAACCCCTGAAATTCAGGGGGCTTACATCCTACCCACCTTACAAAAATTTCGTCCTCGAAATTAAAAATCATCCAATAGGTCAAACTATAACATGTAGCTGCTCTGGCTACAATACTCAATCTGTTATCCTTGTAATCATCTCTTCTGTTTCTCCTTACAATCTTTTTGGGTCAGGTTCAACAAAGTCCGTCTATCATAAACTATGTCATATATCCTTTAGAATCTTTCATACTAACATGAAATATTTATGTATAACCTAAACTATAGGTCATTCTCCGGGTATGTCTATAATCCTATAATACTTAATCATCAATCATATTTCCAATCTTAATTGTAAATACTGGATTTCCTTATCATATCCTAAGTATCCTTATTTCATCAATCCACGTTCCTTAGCATCATTTATCGTCAATCATTTCCTACAGCTTCTCCTCGAAATCATACGTTCAATTCTTATCCTTGGCGTAGAGCTTCTTTTACTCAACAAGTCCTCCAAATATAAATTCTCGATTTCAAAACTCCCGATTTATTAATTACCAATGTACATATGTCTTTGTCTTGTTCCTTGTCTTTTAACTGATATCTTTCCGATCTCGTACGCAATATGATAACTCATTCTAATTTATTCTATATCAATCCACGTATCGATCTACCCTCTAATCACATGTAATTAGCTATAGATAACCCATAATCACTTGGTCATCAAAGTCATTTAATGCTCAATCCTCAAATTCTAAGCACAAGATTCTAATCCTCCATCCATAGTCACAAAAATATACGATCTCATTTCTCCATCTTAGATACCCTATCATCAAGTCATATTATCAATGCAATCGTTCTTAATGGTTTCCAAGTCTACTACAGTCAGTCGCTTATACTCGTCCCCATAAGCTAAATCTAACCAATCCCTAGGAAAATATTTATCACAATCACACAATACATTTATGGTTATACTACAGGATCAGTCAACAAGGTTTGGCTATTTCGGTCGTCTATCAAGTAGAAGGTAACAAGGCCTAAGACTGGGTCAAGCAATCCAAACAGTGTCCAAACAAGATAAAGGTCAAGCAAGACAGGAAAGTTTATTAGAATATCTCTAAGAATGGTACGAAGACAACGAGATGTATAACGAAAAGAATTACCAAAGAGGTTAACGAAGAAGAATTTAGTCAAGTCATAGGAAAGATGGACACAAAAATAATTATGTCCAAAAGATAACATGAAAGCAATCATGTTGGAGAGTCCTAGAGAGCCTATAATCTCGTTGCAGATGTAGATGGAACGGAGTTAATCAAGACAGGAAAGAATAATGATAAGAACTTATTCTTGCTCATTCGGTCAAAACAAAGTAAACTAAGTTGAGATATGATCTGATAACCATATACGTCTTCCTGAAATCATGTTGCCAGAATTTTCGCCACACCAGTAAGCCTAGATGCAATAAACGATAGAGTCATAACTAAGGTATACTCCCTAAAATCATTATCTAGAATCCCTCGCCACGCCAACCGGTATGGCTGCGAGAAAGTCTAAATTCTATGAATAGGATAGTATATCCGAAATCAGGCTCTTGTTTTTGTCATATCAGCTAATTGGCTGCGATAAATTCTAAACTCCATAAATAAAGCAGACGTTTACCTTATCAGGATATATCATAATTTAATCCACAAAATTTATCACGATGCAAGATCAAAGTCAACAACGAAAATCAGAAATCAATTTCAACAATGAATTAAGGAAGAGTAAATGGAAATAAGTGGAAACAGAATTCTAGGTAAGATTAGAGTGAGATTAGAGTGAGATCCTCAGGGATCATCCCAAGGGTACCAACTTGGTCTAAATTGACCCACTGAAATACAAACAAGAGGCTAATTATAGCTAACGGTCCTATGCTGTGATGAGTTCTCCTATGTTACAATCCTAGATATCCTCTAGGTGTTCTAAATGTTATCCCTAGTGTTAACAAGTTGTCCTAGATCCTAATTGCAGGCATGCTTGGTACAATAACGTAACCAAACAACTTAAGTTGAGACCTGCATGGGCCGCCAAAAAAACATGTCACGACCCGTTACCCAAATTGTTGGGCCGGGCCGAGCCATGTCCAGCCTACGCTTGGTTAAAGCGCAGTAAGCTGTTCTAAGAATAGATAATAAATGATCTAAGCTACTAACAGTTCTAAAATCGCATTTAAATGTTCATCACAACACAGCATCTATAAGCGAAGGTAACATAAGCACAGACTTAATAATACATAACCAAAGTATCTAACTGGAGACAAAGTCCAGTATCCAAATATAAGAACATACCAACGTCTAAGTCTCAAAACACAAGAAAGATAACTAAGCAAGGTTCCCCGCTGGGCCTCTTCTGGAGCTAAGGCCAGGTCCTCAATGCAGTGTCATAATATGTAACACATAGCATTTCCTCCTCGAAAAGTATACCTACAACATTATCCTGTCAGGACGGGAGCAAGTACAACCTCTACAACTAAAATACTGAACATATAATGAAAGAGATGTACACAAGAACATGGTGTGATAAGTCTATAAAACAGAAAACACTGGAACATGGCCTCATGGTACAACTGGATCACAATATCATAGTAACACAGGGAACATGGCATATCTGGAATCATGGTATATCTCATAATCTATCATGGCAAGGATACATATGTCATAAAGACAGATGTATATGTAATGTTTAAAACTGTAGCAAGTACGTGATCGGTCAATAGATGTACAATGTACCGAGGTACAATGTAAATAAAATGTACATACGTACAAGTAAAATAAGCGATAGATGTACATACGTACAAATACAGCTGATGAGCCTACGACAAGGTATACATAAAATGTCAACCTTGCTCGGTACGTACGTACGAGTAGGGGGGGCATGATCACTTACTCAACTATCAGTTTCCCCATAACCCATATTCTATCATGTGAGAGATACGAGAACGATATAGAACATGTGAGATATACTGGGATCGGTATAAAGCACGATAGGTACTGATAGCAGTATAAAGCATAGTGAAACATGTACTGAGAACCAGTATGAAACATGTGAAGATATAAGAACTGTCCTAAGCATGGTAGGGACCAAATTAATGTAATATGTGAAGATTTATCTTGCAGTTATTCAGAAAGCAGTATTTTACCAGGGTTAATACATGTTCTAGCATTAAAAGACAGTAAATGAGTGTGTAGATGTACTTGCCTTGAACAAAGCAAGAATACTAGTACGAAGATATAGATGTCCGGTATCCTGTCAATAATGATATACAACTCAGTTCTAAGCTATGATCAACAATATACTAGTGGTGTGACACGACTCCTAACTGGATACTAACTAAGTGGGGACCTAGCATAAAAGTCTAATGTGAAGTGCCATTATACACAAACTAACTCTCTAGGGTCTTTACACTAGTGCTGGGTGAGGTCCAATACGACTAAAATACAAAACAACATAAAAGTTGCAAGTCGTAATTATTCAATAATTAAATCAAACGGTACACTAAGTTCCAACAATTTTAGAGATAGACAAAAAGCTCAATATATATAAAATAAAGTACCAAAATGATCCTTGTTATTTATAGAAATTTATACTAATTTTTTTGGGATTTATAAACCCTCATAAATATTTATTAAAAATCAGCAAACATAAATATATTGAAAATGAGTTCTGTTTTTCCCATTTTTATAAAATACCAAAAGTACTTATTAAATACTGGAAAAATTATAATAAATTATCTAAATTAACATAGTATTTAAATATAATTTTCTAAGATTTTTACAGCAATTAAAATATATATATAAATTCAAAACCAGAAAGTAACAATATCTAGAAAAAATAATTAATTATAAATTAAGGATAATACATAATCAAAATCTACAGATGTTGTCGGATGATAAAATAAATATCAACAACGTGTCCAGAACGGTCAAATCAGCTAGGATAGCCTACCCATAAGTCCAATTTGGACACAGGGGCAAAACGGTAATTTCGGGTCAAAATGATGTCCGCCGTTGGACACACTTTGCACCGAAAAGCGTGTCGTGATAGAAGTCTACAAAACCTAGCAAATTATATGTCCACGAATTCAGAATGACGATACGAACCCAACGGTATGTCCAAAATGGAATTCCGATGAGCCGATCTCAAAGTGACCCGTTGACTCGAAAAATGGGACCCGCTTTGCACCAAAATACGTGCCAGGGCCCACGTTCTCCAAATCAAGCAAACTTTATATGAAAATATGCCAGAACGACGCCACGAGTCTACTGGTGGTGTCAGAAATTGAATCCGGAGTCCCGTGTTCAAAAATAGAATTTAACAAGTGCGATTTAAAGAATTCAGACGGCCAACTTTGGCGTCGAATTCGACCAACCAAACGTGCTTAAAACGAAACGAAATCTAAAGGAGACAGGAAGATGGTTATACCAGCTGTGCACCGGAACTGACGGTGCGCAAAACGGAGCTGCAACGGCGAAGTTACGAGCTGACGAAGTCGGCTCCACGAAATTGTCCAAAAACAGTTCAATTTAAAACGTCAACTTGGTGGTCAGTTTTGAGGTATCAAACGACATAATTAACGGGTGAAATTTGACAGAGGTGAAGGGGTATATACCGAGATTGCGATGGAGCAAGGATTTCGCCGATCCAACGGTCGGATCTCCCAGAAAATATGCGCGAAATTGCTGTCCTGAAACACAATTTCTGAATCTTGAAATCGCGCGCGTCGACGGGATTTCGACGTAAATGCACGGATCGCCCATGCGTCGCGTCGGGGAAGCGGGCGGTGGCCTGGGGGAGGTCGCCGGAGTGGGGCGCACCCGTTGGGGGGGGTCGTCGGAGCCACGGTGGCCGGCGACGACGCGGCCAGCGCTGCCAGCGCGCGCACGGCCTGGCGCCGTGCTGCTGCGGCTGTGCGCTGGTGCGCTGCGACGGCGCGGGGCGGCGGCTGCGGCGGCGTGTCACCGGGGTACGGCGGGGAGGGGCTGTGTGGTGGTGGTGGTGGCGTTGTGGTAGTGGTGTTGTGGGAAGATGATGGTGAAGGTGGTGGTGTTTATGATGGTGATGATGATAATGAAGTTGATGATGGTGAGGGAGTATGGAGGAGGAGATGGAGGAGAGGGTGGTGGCTGGTGGTGGGGTGTTCGGCCAGGGGAGGAAGAGGGGGTCGGCTTGTGGTGGTGTAGGGGTGTGTGTGTTTGTATGTGTGATGAAAGAGGGAGAGAGAGATGCATGTATGTGTGTGTGTAATAATAGAGAGTGAGAGAGAGAGAGTGGATATTTGAAAAGAGAGAGAGAGGGAGGTGATGTCGGTCCAAAGGGGGGGGTGTGAGCTGGTGATGGGGATGGGGGGTGTAGGTGTAGGTGTTAAAGAGAGAGAGAGGGAGAGAGTTATATATGTATATATATATATATATATATATGTTTATATATATATATATATAGGTATATATATATAAAGAGAGATAGAGAGAGAAAAGTATAGAGAGAGGGAGAGAGAGAGTAGTCGGCCAAGTATGGTGGCTGTGTGGTGTTTGTGTGTAGGAGTTAAGAGAGAGGGAGAGATATTTGTAAATATGTATATATGTATATATATATATATATACATAGGATTTTTTTATAAAGTGGAGAGAGAGAAAAGTAGATATTTTCAAAATAGGAAAAATATAGGAAAATTATGTGGGATATTTGGACGTCACGAGAAAACAATATGGAGCTTGGGTTCGGGTTCGATCGAGCCGGGTCGGGCCAAAATCGGACAGGAGGCAATATTCGAATTAAAATGGGTGTTTATAATCATGGGCAAATAAATAACATACGGAGACTCAAATAAATGGGACACAAGTGTCAGGCGGGTAGTAGGCTTCATGTGGGCCACGTCCATACTTCGGGTTGACAGGCTGGATCGATGTCGGGTCCTGAAATTAAATTGGAATTTAAATCAGGTTTCACGGTAGATAATAAATCGGCCTAAATTGACCCGAAAGTTGTGCGAAGAAAATGAAGCACCAAATGAAGTGTCTGAGTGGGACTCGAAGGTCATGGGTGAAGAGCGTCTCGAGTAGATCATTTATGAGAAGTTGGTTTCGAGAAAATGGCTGATCTGGTGCTCCTAAATTAAAAGCAACGATAACGTGCAAACGATGATCAAAAATAAAAGTGGGAATAATATTCAACGATTAATCGGTCTAAGTTGACCCGAAGTTGCGCGATACAAAAAGAGCACAAGGGAACAAGTTCAAGTGGGACACGATATATTAAAACGAAGATAATCTTGTCTACTTCAAAACTCGTGAAGAGAGTTTCCAAGGATTGGCATCCCTGACGCTCCAGAAGTCAAAGTCATGGAAAGGTACATAAATGATGAAAACAATTAAATAAATAAAATATTTATCAATAATAATTCATCAAGAAAAATAAAAATAAAAATAAACCCCTGAAATTCAGGGGGCTTACACATCAATAGACTGCAAAATTTTATAACAATCATTCACTACTGTTGGTGTCACGACCCGCACCCTGATTAGGGGCACGAGAAACGGGTACGTCCAGCCTACACCGCAGAATCGACGGTAGAACGCTGTATAGGTCTCCTAGAAAGTATAACATCTAGACACAATATATAAAGACCTGTCATCTTCGCACGGAGGTATATAATCTCAACTCAATCACAAGACAACTAGGAAAGATAGGCACGAATATAAGATAGATATGGTGAAAATAGAATGCGAAAATAAAACAAGGTCACAACCAGAAATGAGTCGAAGACATAACATAAGGTCCCGAATAACATATGTATCAAAAGTCTAACATAAGCTGGATCGCAGTCCAGACAAACCTAACTAATAGATCTAGATAGAAGTACTGTCGTCCACTGGCTCCAAGGGTGTCAGCTAGTCGCAGTCTATGTCCTGACCATACCCATAGTGGGTGGAACAGTCCGCATCTATGTCATCTGGATATATCATAACGGTATCCTGTCAGAAAAATGAACGAGTACAACGCTGGCAACAGATTCCATAGTAATGACAAATGCTCTAACAGTCAGTCATAGCAGAGTATAAGATGAACATATCAAGATGTAAGTATAACATGATATGTAAACTGAAAATCATGTTAAGGTGAATCATGCAGGAAAGTAAGCTGAAATGTAATATGTAACTGATGTAATAAATGTAAAATGTGCCTCGAATATTATAGCATAATGTGATCAGTAAAGGTCAAGATCAGGCTTCCAGCCGACCGACTACAAGTACGTGGACTCGGCCCGGCCGGGATGGCAAGCTATGGAGCAAGTAGTAGCACAGGTCAAGCTATACCCACCGTGAGGTGAGGGTATAGCTATGATACAAGTAGTAGCTCAAGATGGACATTGATCACACTATCTATAAAATTACCCATTCTCCGAATAGTATACGGATCCGGACATAACACGTCATGACGCGGGATTCCCTAAGAGGGGAGCAAGTCCTCTTCAGGAATTAGCGTCAATACAAGTACAAGAAATCAAGGCCAAGCAAGTACCAGTATCCCAAGAAATCCAGGAATAACATCTCATGACAGGAATCCGACAATACTAGTCCGTGCACCAATGTGTCGAGAATCAAGTAAATGTTGGCCCAATGATTGTATCATATTTTTGAATATGGCTAATCTGTTAAGTTTAGCATTTCATTATCACTAATCTTCATACTATCACTATAGCATTTCTACTTATACTTATATCTTTGGTGATATGTGCCCATTGGTTTACATCTTAGTGATATGAGCTTATCTATCTTAAATTTAATTGGGTTGCCAAAATCAAAACTATGTTTTTGATTGTGGTCATTCAATTAAGTTTAATCATTATGATATCACTAACATTTATGCCATCACCTTAGCACGTATACTTAAACTTTGCATAGTCCTAATGTGCTTTAATTTATCATACTTGCTACTATGTATATTGCTTTGTTCGTCTAACATGTACATGCAGAAAAGCAATAAGCAAGATCAATGTGGATATATGCAATGAAGAAATCATGGTGGGCCAAAGACGACGGATCCCACAAGATTTCTCTGAACCACCCGACGACATCTCTGGAGCCACGCACCGGGGGTTCCGCTGCCCGGTCAGCGGACGGGGGTCGAGGGGGCAGCGCCCCTCGTCGGGGGTTCGGGAGGCGAAGCCCCCGAAAGGTATTCAGTTTTTACAAACTGGATATCTTTGGACAGCTGCCGCCAAGGGAAAAAGCCAGCACCTATCAAAGGAAGAAGCCAAGCCGTGCCATCATCATTTCAAGACTCTGAAGAAGCCTGCACCTGCCTAAGTATATCTGGAGTCTGTAATGAGTCCTAGGAATAATTGTAAACACAAGAAATGGATGGCAAAATCGAAAGCTAGGGTAGAAATAAGCCTAGGATCGTTTTCTGCTGAAAAACGGCATACCGACGGTATACCGGTGTATACCGACGGTATACCGGTTTTTGTTCACAGAAAGTTTCTGTCTACAAAACCGGCATACCGGTCCATACCGACGGTATACCGATTCAGTAATGTTCAAATTCCAACGGTCGAATTCTGAGCAATAAATGATCCCAACGGCTATATTTCTAGCCGTTGCATTCCAGACCGGTATACCGCCGGTATGCCGGATCATACCGGCGGTATGCCGGTTCGTGACTGAAAAGTTACCTTTGGCTTCTTTTCAAGCTTTTGTTATAAATAGCCTTGAACCCCTTCATTCAAGGTTGATGCTTTGAGCCTAAAAATTTCCAAACCACCAAAGCTTATCCACATACAACTCTATAAAGCTTTCATTTGCCATTCACAAATTGTGTTAGAGTTATTGAGTTGAAAAGTGAGATCTTCATCCTATTGTATAAGGAGATCAAAACCTATTGTGAAAGGTTGAAGTTGGAGAGTCTTCGTATCCAAACTCTCGGTTGAAGTTGGGGAGTCTTCGTATCCAAACTCTCGGTTGAAGTCGGAGAGCCCTTCGGATTAAAGCTCTTGTGTAAGAAGTTGGCGAGTTCTTCGGATCCAAACTCGTGTGTAACTATTTGCTCAAATAGTGGATTAAAGTCGGAGAGAGTTCCGGGACTGGACTGCCTCTTAGGAGGATACCAGGATACATCGGGTGTCGGTATTGTGTTTGCTTCTTCTTTTGCAGTTATATTTTTAAATTGCCAATTAGCTTGTGCTAAGTGCTTGATTAGTTAGCTTGACCCTATTCACCCCCCCTCTAGGGTTCCTACAATTGGTATCAAAGCGAGGACTCTATTGTTAGGCTTAACATCCTTAGAGTAGATCCTTATTATTTTTCTATGGCTACATATTCCTCATCCTCCGATAAAGAGGGTTTTACTTCTAGTAGCATAGACAATCATGTTTCTTCTAAATACAAGAAATGCTCTAAGTGGAAAGCCATGGCTAAACAATCCTTAGAGATTCTTGACAACCTTCATTCTACAAATGAAGAATTTTCTGAAAAGGTTGTTCATTTAGAAGAAGCTAATGAGTTATTGAGAAATGAAAACAATGTTTTATTATCTAGACTTGATTCTCAAAACTCATCATGTGTTTCTTTAAAGAGTTTGAATGAGGCTTTAATTTTGAAAATCAAATCTCTTTCCTCATCTATAGAAGATCTTAAAAGTCAAACGCATGTGTTAACTTCTTTGCACGATTCTTCTATTGATTCTTTAAAGAAACAAAATGATGATTTTATTTCTAGAATTGCTTTATTTGAAAAAGAGAATTATGCTTTAAATGCTAAATTTGATTCTCTTACTTGTTTGCATGATGATTTGCTATTAGAACATGATATTCTTAAGACCAAATCCATGCATGCTCACTCTAGAGACATTCATCATTCTAGTATGTCACATGTTCATAACCATGCTCATTCTGATACATTTGCACACACTAGCATTAGATGTTTCTATTGCTCTCGCATTGGACACATGAGCTTTACATGCCCTATTCGTAGGACCTTCACTACCAATGCTAGAGTAAGTGTTATATGGGTCCCTAAAGCTGATAAATGTGGATCCAAGTTCATTTGGATACCAAAGTCTTCATCTAATATTGTAGGTGAAGCTTCTTGTATTGGGACATAGCACCGAGGAGCGTGTTGGTGGTTGCAAAGCTCAAAGGTCATCTTCCAAGCAATTGCACCAACACAAGCGTGGCCACTAGAGCCACTTTGGTAACATGCTAAACGATTCTCTTCAAATTGTTTATATTTGTAGAATCTAGCATGTTTCACTTAATGTCTTGCTACTAGCTCACATTGATATTCTTTAGTTGTCTCTTATATAAATCAATGTGAGATTTAATACTAGCATGCTTAGTTAATTTTCTTATTAATTCTTTTATCTAGCATGACTAGTTACTCGGCTTAAATGATTAGTTCACACTATGTAGTTTATCACTCATTTTCTATTAAGTGTGACACATTTGATTTATGCATGCTTGTTGTTCTTAATCTCTATATTATGAAGCTTGCATATCACTCTAGTCCATAGGAGCTTGATTTTGATTTGAGTTAATATGATTTTAACTCTCCGTCTTTAAAGTTTTTGAAATAGTTACTTCTTGCCGGTTTGTATTTAATATGTAGCATTTACTTTAAATCGATATTTGTGAATATATATGTTTAGCACAAGCTTCTTATCACTTGACAAGTATACACTTATACTTCCATTTTAATCTTGTGCTTACATAATATATTCATTATTGATTCTCATACTTTATCTTGATTATCTTCTTGAGAATCAATTATGTCTTTGCCTAATATAGCTTATTTATACATGCTTTTGAATTTGTGATGATTTCTCAAATATTCATTAAGGATACATGACTATATTCATTAAAATTTTCATTTACTTCTAGTTCATGTATCTCTTATATTGATATCTATTTTTGTTTAAATACCTTTATGTAGGCATATGAGTTAAGCTAAAGTTTTATATTAACTTGAAGAGTATTTATTCATACTTGTTACTTCTAGACTCGTGCTTAACTCATACTCTAGCTATTGATTCTTTTGATCAAATTTGTGTATCTTTTTTTGAATCAATATGCTTCTTCCTTAAAGCTTTCTTTTAATGATGTCTTTTTAGCTTTTTGGTTGACTTTATGGATACATGTTCTTAATTGATTTTTGATCTTTTCATGTATGCCTATTCGTGATATATATATATAGTTTCATATATATATATATATATATATATATATATATATATATATATATATATATATATATATATATATATATATATATATATAAATAATTCCTAGCTTTTGATATTCATTTGTTTTATATCTTTAAGTTGGGATGGTGAGAGAAAATATCTGTTTATGTATTGCACTTGACTATTTATGGAAGTTCTTTTAAGAATCACAAGGTTTTGTGTTTTGTCTTGTTTTTATAATTAACCTCCATTTTTAGTGCATATTTTCAAATCTATATCATCTATATATTTCTATTGTGCACTATGAAAGTTTTTGAAAATGATTTTTACTATCCTTAGCATTTAGCTTTCTTGATCTTAATGATCTTTCTTTGCTCATTCCTTGGGTTTTGCTTCCTTTTGAATTATTGTTGCCTAATGATGTTTTTGTAGCACATGAGAATACTTGTAATTGTTACATCATATTTCTCATGAATTTAGCTACTATGGTTTGAGCTTTTGTGTTGAGATTTTTCCACTTCTAGAGAATACACTTATTTTAATGTGGCTATAGTATTTTGCATTCTCTAGATTGATATATCATTTCATTATCTTGGGTTAATCTCAATACTTGGCAAAGAGATTTATTTTATTGTGTTTTCATGAACATCTCTTTTGTCCTTTACTTGATAAGAGTCTAATTCATTTATTTATCATCTTATGCTCTTATCCTTGCTTAGTAAAGAGTCTCTAAATCATTTTGATCATTCAAAATGTATTCCCTTAATTGTGAACTCTATGCTTAAGCAAGTATTTTTTTTTTTTGTGTTAGTGACTTAAGAATTAATGAGCACATTTATCTTGTTAATGGCTTCTCTCATTAATCTTATTTAGATTATATAGTTTGCTTATTTGTGATATATTATTAAGCTATATAATTTTGGCTCACTTTCACACATCTAACTATATTCCTATACTTCAATCTATATATGATATGCTAGTTTACAAAAACAAGATTTGTGATATGCTTAATCTCTAAAACTAGTTTTACAAATTCTTTATTAAATCTTGTTTTCTCTTAGAGACTTGTGATTTTCTCTTGATGAGATTCATTAGATCATATTTATTCATTTGTTTCCTTTATGAATGATCCTAATGATTGAGTAGTCCTAAACTATCTAATTTTGTAAATGTCAAGTTAATTTATTACTCTACTTTGACTACTCATGGTTTATCACATATGACCTTTGCTATTTGAACTTTATTGGTCTTTCATTTAGAAGTAGCAAAGTTTGGATATTATCTGGTTGATGGGTACATATGCGATAAAACATATCTAATCCATGCAAAGCAATAAATTGGTTGATTATTTCTTAATTAGATAATCATGGACATGATGTTTGAGTTTCATTTTTATTTTATTTTTGAGCTATATTTTGTCTATCTTCATGATTGTTCTTAATTGACTTTATTCTTTTTCATGATGACATTTTCTCAAAGGATAACATACATTGATCTATCATATTAAATATGAGTAGATTAATGTATGCCATCTTTTAATTATACGTACTTTATTGGAATATTCTTTTGATTTCTCATCTTTAGTGGCTATTAATTGGTTATCTCTTCTTGACTAAAGATGATATTCTTCGTCTTTTGACGATATTGTAGCCTTATATGCATCGAGCAAGGGGGGAGAAATCTATAGTTGATTTACCCCTAGATCTTGTAGTTATCTATTTTATGCTATAAGTGCTTTGGAACTAGATACGCATATTTTGAAGGGGAGCAAATCAATTGATTCTATTTATTTATACCCTTTAATATGTCGTATACCTAGTTCATCATGGACCCATATTTTCTTCTATTTCATATCTTATTGATTGAGGTCATGATATTTTTATTTTGAAGGATTTATGAGAGTGTATGTAATTGTCCTTACTATCTTATCTCTCTCTTTCATATGGGTTAAATATGTCATCTTGTTAATATTATCTTTCATATCTTATCTTGATGACTATTGTGCTTTCAGCTATTTGGCTTTCCTTATATGCTTAATTGATTTGGCTTTCCTTGTTGAGGACTTATCCAAAATTCATAATTTTTATCTACTTTGGTAGTACTTTGAGGGGGAGCATTCAAGTCGACTGAAATTCTCCTTCTCAAGTATTTTTCTCCTTTACCTTCATGTTTATCTAAAGGGTATTCATATAGCATGATAAGGTAATTGAGTTCAAATGCATGAACTTGGATAAGCATATAGATTTTACAAATAATGAGATTACTTTATATCAATTGCAATATTTTACATTGATCATTCTTTTATTTTGTTCCACTATTTATTTGTGGACAATTATGATTATTAACGGTTTCTTTGATTAATGTTTCAAGTTTACATCTTTTCCATTGGTATCAAGTTTATTTAATGTCATATCTCAATTGGTATCTATTAATTGCAATTATCTATTCCTCATGGCTCTTGTTTGAAATCCTTTATTTCATAGTTCTCTTCCAAAACTAGAGTAATATTTCATATCCTATTGTGTTTTGGATTTATTCCTTGGATTTCAAGTTGGTAAGCTACTTATTTCTTGTTTTTCAAATTCCTTTGGTTTTACCAACCATATTGTGTTATGACTGTCACGCCCCGACCCGGAATCACCCGAATCATCGTCCTCGCTGGGGCGTGATGCCGCACGAGCCTGGAGTTGCGCTCGTGCAAGGCAAGATGACAAGTTCTCAAATGGTTATCTTTTGAGTTGATATTCACAACGAAAGGAAAACAGAGTATACGAAACAAATCTTTTTATTGATATTCGAAATCAGATTACAAGGCTTTCGATAGCCTAACAATATATGCCAGATTGGCTACAACACTCAGGTTCTCTCTTGCCCACAAAGGATTTCACCGTTCCATACATCATGCCTTCTATATCTCGGCCGCATCAATCCTGTCGCGAGTCCGAGCGTCAAGCGATCGCACGCTTCAATACGCTTCGGCATTTCCGAGCCTCAACGCGTTCAAGCAACACTTCGCCTCGAGCCATCCATTTCCTGCATCCTGCATGAAGCTGGTGGGGGATCAGTACGATCGTCCTCGCATGTACTGAATCAAAGATCATCTTTCCAAACCGACATTTGTAATATTTATGTTGAATCATGCAACTTAGCTTATGATCTTGCTATGTTCTCCTTAGGGTCAATTTCATGGCATAATTCGAAAGCGTAAAGCATGTTAGCATAGCAGCATGTTATCGAATTGAATAGGCAAGCAAGCAATCCCGTGTTTGATTCGTGGCACGACTTACCAAGCCGACGCACTCGCCCTTGCACCGACGCAAGGTGAATACGCCTATCAGATTTCCCTGTCATGTTATAGTGCTCTCTATGCGGATCTACACACGCACGATATGAGTGTACCTTGCGCTTTTGACCCAGGATCCGTCCATGCAGGATATACGTATACCTTGCACTTCCAACCCATCGCCCTTAACTATATGAAGGTCACTAGCTTGTCACAGCTAGAATGGACTTATACTCATCGAATCGAAAACATAAGACGATGGTAACTCTGTGCGGTTGCTAACCAACAATCAGAGGCCACCGAAATAATCGCGCGCAAGTGGCTTATCACATTCACTAGAAGGTCGCTACCCGTCTAAATGAAGTGCACCAACAATGCCGAAAACGAAATCCCTCCTAGGCCGAACGGTCCCAGTGCCCTGGCGCGCCGCGTTCGAGGGATGCCCATGCACGGGCTTTTATATTCTTTAAGTCCATTTGACCATTTAACCATACAACGAATCTTATATTTCATACAACCAAGCAAGTTCGCTTATCGCTATTTCAATTGGCACAACGCCCCCAATGTCCTCAACGAACGCCCTAAGGCCATGAACATTTCGAAGGGCACCATGCCGCGTCGACAGTTATGCCATATCCGTGCCACAACTGTTCTTCTCGTCGCAATGACGCCATCTTTGATAAGTATTGTGCAGCTGCACGCATTCGCCGTCTTTTGTGATCTCGTACACGTAGGCACGTTTCTACCGTAATTCAAATGATATATAACTTAGCATTCAATGTTCGGGGCTTGCGCGATATGGTGCTCGCCTATTGTCTTTCAATGTTCTAGCCGTTCTAACTCGTGCGCGAAGGCACGGTATGGTTCGTGCACTAAGGCACTCGCCGAGTACAGTTATCCCATGTTATTGCGGCTTGCGCACCGAGGCGCTCGCCTTAGCGATATCCAATGTTTCGTAGCGACTTGTGCATTTGATGCACGTTTCATTTCAATTGTACTAACTTAGTGTTCGACACACGTTATGATTTACTTCCGATCGGACCACGCCCGTGGCGTCGATAGGTTAACTTTTAGCATACAATGATACATTTGACTTATCGAATGAAGGAGTAAAAAAGAAGTCAATCCTTCCACCTTGAGTCGATTTGCCTTTGCCGTCTCGCCGAGCCGATGCGGCTCGATTCCCTAACTATGTTGCACGGCCACTCTCCTGACTTAGCCATTCGAGCACTTCGTGCTTGTTGAATTATACGTCCGGTTTGCCTTAGCGTGCCCAAGTCTCAGTCCGTCGTAAGGCGTCGATTTGGTTCCGCGGACCCCTTACTAAATATTGCCGAAGATCGACCTCTAATATTTTCGTGTCAAAGTATAACCTGCACACGAAACCAACTAAAATCAATACTTGCTTCGATTCGGACTTGCGCCTTGGTCGATTCGATTTCTTAGAATCTTCGAGCCGATTCAATGTACTCATCCTTCGGGGCAACGCGGCGCTTCGCATCGATTCACTCGATGCATTCTTAGGGACAAGGCAACTCTTCGTATCGACATAGTTCGATGCATTACTCGGGTCGATGTAACTCTTCGCATCGACTTAGTTCGATGTGTTGCTCGAGACAACGTAACTCTCGTATCGATTCGCATCGATACTTAATCGGGTCAACGCAACTCTTCGAGTCAACGACTCAGCATAATGCACTGTGCGGAGCGGGGCATTACAGAATATACCAATCAAAACAAGGTTCGTCCCGAACCGAAACCAATACTAAATTTTCCAAGGGTTTCATTAGATCGTTCCACGATCTCGTCTCACCATCGTTTGGATCGTACAACTTAGTTTGGAATCATACACATATTTTAGGCGTCCCACCAATATACGCATTTCAGCCAAGCTCAGTTGTAAGATATCGGAACAACGCTAACATGTAACTTCTCATTCTCAATCACTTACCATCTCGTATTCTCAATCGGACTTGGCTCTATTACTTGTTCTCGCAATTCTAGCGCACATGCATATTGATACATGCGTGATCATCCAACAAAATCAAGGCACATGATGCGATTCAAAAATCGCATTTCTCACTTTGTATGTTTCATCGGGACTATCAATTCTACGCGTCGCGTAAAGCCGTCGCGCATCCGATCACAACGAGTCTTCGCAACGCCGTGCGCTCGGCGTCACTATCCAACGATTTCTGATGTTTTACTTCGTATCCTATCTCGACATGGTTTTCTTTTGTTGACTTACAAAAGCATCAACATTCGGACTACGTCCGCTAGGTGACTTACCTAGACACCGTGCTCAAATCCTTCCACGCAAGTTTAAATTGACATTGCACAAAGGCCACAATCTATCCGACACGAAAGTTTACATCAAGGCGATGGTGCTCAAGGCAATGATCGCCTTGACACGAATGTCTTAACGATGCGTCTTACATTCAATTTCCTAACGAGTAGGAATTCACTAGCCAAATTCCCAACTTATCTGTCTCGCAACATCGAACATAATTTCGATTTCACGCAAGCTCAATTGCAAGGTGAATCCGAATCTAACGACATGACTCGTAAGCCATTCCCTTATCATTCCCTCTCGTGCATAGCACGTTCCTCGCAATCGCCTAGACTTATCATCAACATGCAGCGTGTTTTATTTGTTATCGGTGCAATCTCATATGCGATATCGCATGGGTCATCTTACGGTCTGCAGCATTCAATTTGATTTGGCGGTCAAGTCTTCTAGGGTCAGCTGCCCCGAAGCTACGCTCGATAATTGTGGATCATTAACGAAGGACAGTTTAATACGAACCATGCTATATCTTATTTCGGAGCCAAATCACGTTCCGACGATTCTATACGAATACCCAATTTCGGACACAACCATTTCTATCGGCGCAACTTGATGCGCAACTATCCTCCGAGTCAAGTCATGCACTGCCGTCGATGATTCTGCAATTTACGAAACATCTACTCGTATCGAATTCGAGTCTATCTTATTTGCGGGTCGACACACGAGATGCTATACGCATCGAGCAATCGTCGATGACTTATAGTCTCGTCTCGATCAATCGCAAAGTTCACGATCAACCAGTCCGTTCTTTCTCGTATTGCTACTTACAAAATTCCATAGCACGAGGCACACTCTATTTTGCATTCTCACATCGCTTACGTTTCCTTACGTATCGATCTCGATACGCCGTATCCATTTCGATAACGTAAGGGTCAACTTTGAATCCGTTTCAACGTCAACTTAGTTCGCATTGCATACATCCAAGTTCGCAACGAACTTTTCCATACGCATCGACTCGTTCTCCGATTTTGCCGCATCCCGCTATACTTCGATCGCGTAACTGAGTTACCGATTACCCAACATCGAACCCTCAAGTCATACGATCTCGCCCTCTAAGTTTTGCGTGTTTTCAGTCATACTCAAATGAGTTTTGCCGTAACGTAACCAACTATTTCTTAGGCACGATTACTCCCGTCAACCAACTCTTCACCGAAGTCGCATATCGTGCGATTCGATTACAATTTGCATCGCCCCACATTTCTATCGAAATTGCAAATTGTGCGATTTGATTCGCCTAGCCGAACATTCCTATCGAGATCGCAAGTCGTATGATTCGATTCGCCTCGCCCAACATTTTTATCGAGCTCGCAAGTCGTGCGGTTCGATTTCAACGTTTCGAATTTCCTATCCCGTCGATCCGATTGTTGCCTCAAGGCATAATCGTTTCGCTAGTTCCCGTCATTCGACTGACACATAAATTTTCAATCGACGTAATCGTTCAATGTTACAAGTCCCGCCTTACCGTTCTAACCGATCATCGAAGAACACTTGCATCAACATGTCGTCATACAAATCCTCAATCGAGTCTCGGTGCTACCCCGTCCGTTGCGGACAAACCTTCCGCAATTCTCACAATACATCGATGCAATTCACCGCACAAATGGTATTACATATACCACTCGGAATTGAGCCATTCATTGCTTCGGTGGTATGCCATATACCACCCAGAATTCAAGTTACTTCCGTCGCAACGTACTCTTTACGAACTAACGATCTCTTCCGACTCACGATTTTTGCAGTGATCGTGCTTGATCACAACCGTAACTTTGATTAATTCAAATCCGATACAACTCAGCCAATGCATTCATTTGCCAACACAAGCTCGGCACGCAACCGAACCAATTTCGTTTCACGATTTATAACTTTTGTTTTCTTCCGTTGCATCTCGTGCAAAGTTTTACTTTCGATACGCATTGCACCCCGTGCAACAATTTCATTTTCGATACGCATTGCACCTTGTGCAATATTTTATTTCCGACATTTCAAAGTCAATGCTCAAATCCGTTCAACACATTCGATATTGACTTATCGCTTTTCCTCGCAACGCACATTCGAAATCGATATGTGAATCCATTCGACACATTCAATATCAATTTTTTATTTTCTTTTCAACGCATCATTTACAATCAACGCGTGGCAATTGCTGCAGCAACATTCCACGACTATCATCGTATTGATGCAACCAACATTTCTCGTATCGTTCGTTGCAACCAACGAATATCTCGAATTACGATTTACGACGTGTTGTATCCCGCGGCAACAAATCTTTGAATTCACATCTCGCAACTTGTTGCACTTACAGCAACAAACATTTTTTGACTTTCCCACGAACACCATGTAATTTCCAAACAACACGCGGCAAAATTATATAGTTTGTATTAGACTTATTGTATGGAACATCCAGTGCGGCATCGAGTAGAGTCAAGAGTGATTTCGATTGGTGGTGGGCAACTTTTAGAACTGAAATGAAGCAAGCGTCCAGAAGAAATTGAGCCTAGAGCTCTGATACCAATTTGTCACGCCCCGACCCGGAATCACCCGAATCATCGTCCTCGCTGGGGCGTGATGCCGCACGAGCCTGGAGTTGCGCTCGTGCAAGGCAAGATGACAAGTTCTCAAATGGTTATCTTTTGAGTTGATATTCACAACGAAAGGAAAACAGAGTATACGAAATAAATCTTTTTATTGATATTCGAAATCAGATTACAAGGCTTTCGATAGTCTAACAATATATGCCAGATTGGCTGCAACACTCAGGTTCTCTCTTGCCCACAAAGGATTTCACCGTTCCATACATCATGCCTTCTATATCTCGGCCGCATCAATCCTGTTGCGAGTCCGAGCGTCAAGCGATCGCACGCTTCAATACGCTTCAGCATTTCCGAGCCTCAACGCGTTCAAGCAACACTTCGCCTCGAGCCATCCATTTCCTGCACCCTGCATAAAGCTGGTGGGGGATCAGTACGATCGTCCTCGCATGTACTGAATCAAAGATCATCTTTCCAAACCGACATTTGTAATATTTATGTTGAATCATGCAACTTAGCTTATGATCTTGCTATGTTCTCCTTAGGGTCAATTTCATGGCATAATTCGAAAGCGTAAAGCATGTTAGCATAGCAGCATGTTATCGAATTGAATAGGCAAGCAAGCAATCCCGTGTTTGATTCGTGGCACGACTTACCAAGCCGACGCACTCGCCCTTGCACCGACGCAAGGTGAATACGCCTATCAGATTTCCCTGTCATGTTATAGTGCTCTCTATGCGGATCTACACACGCACGATATGAGTGTACCTTGCGCTTTTGACCCAGGATCCGTCTATGCAGGATATACGTATACCTTACACTTCCAACCCATCGCCTTTAACTATATGAAGGTCACTAGCTTATCACAGCTAGAATGGACTTATACTCATCGAATCGAAAACATAAGACGATGGTAACTCTGTGCGGTTGCTAACCAACAATCAGAGGCCACCGAAATAATCGCGCGCAAGTGGCTTATCACATTCACTAGAGGTCGCTACCCGTCTAAATGAAGTGCACCAACAATACCGAAAACGAAATCCCTCATAGGCCGAACGGTCCCAGCGCCCTGGCGCGCCGCGTTCGAGGGATGCCCATGCACGGGCTTTTATATTCTTTAAGTCCATTTGACCATTTAACCATGCAACGAATCTTATATTTCATACAACCAAGCAAGTTCGCTTATCGCTATTTCAATTGGCACAACGCCCCCAATGTCCTCAACGAACGCCCTAAGGCCATGAACATTTCGAAGGGCACCATGCCGCGTCGACAGTTATGCCATATCCGTGCCACAACTGTTCTTCTCATCGCAACGACGCCATCTTTGATAAGTATTGTACAGCTGCACGCATTCGCCGTCTTTTGTGATCTCGTACACGTAGGCACGTTTCTACCGTAATTCAAATGATATATAGCTTAGCATTCAATGTTCGGGGCTTGCGCGATATGGCGCTCGCCTATTGTCTTTCAATGTTCTAGCCGTTCTAACTCGTGCGCGAAGGCACGGTATGGTTCGTGCACTAAGGCACTCGCCGAGTACAGTTATCCCATGTTATTGCGGCTTGCGTACCGAGGCGCTCGCCTTAGCGATATCCAATATTTCGTAGCGACTTGTGCATTTGATGCACGTTTTATTTCAATTGTACTAACTTAGTGTTCGACACACGTTATGATTTACTTTCGATCGGACCACGCCCGTGGCGTCGATAGGTTAACTTTTAGCATACAATGATACATTTGACTTATCGAATGAAGGAGTAAAAAAGAAGTCAATCCTCCCACCTTGAGTCGATTTGCCTTTGCCGTATCGCCGAGCCGATGCGGCTCGATTCCCTAACTATGTTGCACGGCCACTCTCCTGACTTAGCCATTCGAGCACTTCGTGCTTGTTGAATTATACGTCCGGTTTGCCTTAGCGTGCCCAAGTCTCAGTCCGTCGCAAGGCGTCGATTTGGTTCCGCGGACCCCTTACTAAATATTGCCGAAGATCGACCTCTAATATTTTCGTGTCAAAGTATAACCTGCACACGAAACCAACTAAAATCAATACTTGCTTCGATTCGGACTTGCGCCTTGGTCGATTCGATTTCTTAGAATCTTTGAGCCGATTCAATGCACTCATCCTTCGGGGCAACGCGGCGCTTCGCATCGATTCACTCGATGCATTCTTAGGGACAAGGCAACTCTTCGCATCGATATAGTCCGATGCATTACTCGGGTCGATGTAACTCTTCGCATCGACTTAGTTCGATGCGTTGCTCGGGACAACGTAACTCTCGTATCGATTCGCATCGATACTTAATCGGGTCAACGCAACTTTTCGAGTCAACGACTCAGCATAATGCACCGTGCGGAGCGGGGCATTACAGAATATACCACTCAAAACAAGGTTCGTCCCGAACCGAAACCAATACTAAATTTTTCAAGGGTTTCATTAGATCGTTCCACGATCTCGTCTCACCATCGTTTGGATCGTACAACTTAGTTTGGAATCATACACATATTTTAGGCGTCCCACCAATATACGCATTTCAGCCAAGCTCAGTTGTAAGATATCGGAACAACGCTAACATGTAACTTCTCATTCTCAATCACTTACCATCTCGTATTCTCAATCGGACTTGGCTCTATTACTTGTTCTCGCAATTCTAGCGCACATGCATATTGATACATGCGTGATCATCCAACAAAATCAAGGCACATGATACGATTCAAAAATCGCATTTCTCACTTTGTATGTTTCATCGGGACTATCAATTCTACGCGTCGCGTAAAGCCGTCGCGCATCCGATCACAACGAGTCTCCGCAACGCCGTGCGCTCGGTGTCACTATCCAACGATTTCTGATGTTTTACTTTGTATCCTATCTCGACATGGTTTTCTTTTGTTGACTTGCAAAAGCATCAACATTCGGACTACGTCCGCTAGGTGACTTACCTAGACACCGTGCTCAAATCCTTCCACACAAGTTTAAATTGACATTGCACAAAACCACAATCTATCCGACACGAAAGTTTACATCAAGGCGATGGTGCTCAAGGCAACGATCGCCTTGACACGAATGTCTTAACGACGCGTCTTACATTCAATTTCCTAACGAGTAGGAATTCACTAGCCAAATTCCCAACTTATCTGTCTCGCAACATCGAACATAATTTCGATACGCAAGCTCAATTGCAAGGTGAATCCGAATCTAACGACATGACTCGTAAGCCATTCCCTTATCATTCCCTCTCGTGCATAGCACGTTCCTCGCAATTGTAACACCCACTTTTCCAAAATAAGGGTAAAATTGAAATTTTGCATTTTAAATCATTAAAATATTGATTTTTAGTCATGATATGATTTTTGGTGATTTTAGTTAATTTAAAACTATTTAATTGAGTGAAATGTGAATTAGTGTTTTGCTAGTGTAACATTAGTCATACATGACCTAGAAGACTAATCATGACCAATGAGACCTAATCATGTGTTTAGGATTTCATTTTTCTACTTTTAAGCCTAGGGGTATTTTAGTCATTTTGACACTTTTGTGATTTTGTGAATTATATTAATTAAATATGTTAGTTAAATTGTTGAGTCATGACCTAGATGTTAGCCTAATCTAGATTGTTAATCATGATCCTAGAGACTAAGTTAGAGGGTTTCATTAAAGTAATTACATTAGTGAAATATCTAGATATTTTGTAGAAAGATATTTTGGACTAAAGGTTAAAGGGGCTACTTTGAATGTGAGCCCTTAGATTAGCTAGAAATTGTTGGAGTAACCTTAGCCCCTCATCCTAAACCCTAACCCTAACTTATTGGCAGCCAACACTCATCCCCCCCCCTATTTATATCCTCCCAAATTTTTAGGGATAGCCTCTTTCATTAGGGTTCATCAAGTTTAGAAAAGGTAATGTTCCAACTTCACAAATTCATAGAAAATCCAAATTAGCTCCTTTTTCCCTCTAGTAAATTCCTATAGGTTCTAAATAGTGATTTCTTGCTTTTGGGATTGAGATTTGACAGGGGGCACACAATTTGAGGAGTTTTGGAGCTTGAAAGGATCTCTTCTTTGGTGTGTTTTTGGAGCTTGGTGCACCACTAGGTATAACCTTCTCTAACCCATTAAAAATTCTGTAAAAATCATTTTTAGGTTGCCCAAACCCTAGACAAACTGTAGGACTAGGGTTTCCTAAAATTTCGTGTCATTTGTGTCCATTCTGGACACGTATCAGTGTTCACTGATAAGTGTTCGATGAAATGCCCAATGGGCATTTCGTGTGTAATTTTGGAATGTGTTTGAATAGGATATTAGATTTTTGCCTCGCTTACACGATTCTGTGGTTGGTGTCGAGTTTTTGTGCTGTTCGAGTCGTGTCGGGCACGTGTACACGCTGTCGTGCACACGCGCGCGCGGGCACTGTGCATGCCCTGCTCATCGAGGGACACAGCGCCCAGAACACGACTCCCCGACACGTGAGACTTGACACACGTCATGGGGCAACTTCTGTCACCCCCGTGTGTCAAGTGGCACGAGCCCACGTGGTGTGTCGGACACGCACGAGCTCGTGCATGGGGCTTTGCCTGTGCAGTTCTTCACTGTTTTTGAGCACTGACACGCACGTTTTGTGTCGAGTACACGTGACTTGGACACAGGACAGGGTGTCCATTGGATAGCCCTAGTCTAGGTCAACCTTGGGACACAACCACGAGGGTTGTGTCGTGTCGTGTCGTGCACAGTAGTGATGTGAACACGTGCACGAGGGACAGTTTTCTGTGCACTGTTGTGTGGTTTTTTTTACTGGACGTTTGTGTCCACTTTTATGGACACAAACAAGTTTCATAGCAGGTATAAAATATGTTTGCTAGTTACCAACCTTTTAATTTCTATTTTAAATCGATTTTCATTGTTGAATCTTCAATTCCCTGTTTTGTTAAACTGTGAAGTATCAGTCCACATTGGATGTTCTGTCCAGATTCTCAAACTGAACCTTGTCATCATTTTCTACCTATTTAACACTGCTAATTACATGTAACTAATTGCCTAAAATGTTCTCCTACATGATTCCTATTTGTATGCCAATTTTGGACTGAATTGGTGAGGTGTTGGTTCACAAATCTGGATTTACATTTTTAAACTGATTTTTGAAACTCTTGTTAACTTGAAGTGTTATGTTAACTTCATGAACTGTTAAGAACTTGCAATAGGGTCTGTTATGGGTTTTGTTTAAACTGTTTCTTTTGTATTCTTGTGAACTGTTAATGGTGTCCCTTAATGTATTGTCCTGGGCAGTAGTCTAGGACTGTTAACTGTTGTGAACTGATATGAGTTTAATTCCCAGTTTCTTTGAACCATTTTGACATTGTCAATTGATTTCCTTTCATTATTCCTGTTGTCCATTTCCCTTACAATTGTTTTCTTAGTGAAAACTGGAAACTGATTTTGTGTATGTATTAAACCATTGATTCAATGTTCTTCTAAACTGTTTTGAAAACTGATTTTCCTGTGAGCTATTCATTGTATACTGTCATTCAAAACTGAGAATAAAGCTTGAACCTGAG